>JASDQU010099298.1:8354-21411 GCA_032191745.1 Picea mariana
ATATTTCTATTCATGGAGCCCATGACATGTGAAATGTTGATCTGAATGAAGTGAAATGTACAATTTGTAGTTGATAATATGCTAGAGATTTTAAAATGCAGTTGAAGAAGGATACTATTGAGAAATATTGTGAAAAAAATTATTATAAGGAATAAGTTCATTGAAAAGTGGAGAACGCGTCAAGATGGAAGACTGCAAAGGAATGCAGGCATGTTGAGAAAGTTGAAATGTATGAAAAAGCATTAGAAATTATCAAAATAAGGAAATGAAGGGGTCACTTCATAGCCTTTTAAGGGAAAAAAATATCAACATAATTGCAATCTAAAATAGTCCAAATGAGCACCATTTTCCATATTTTACAACTTGGAAGACCAAGGAAAGATTATGTCCATTACATGGATTTGTTAAAATTCCTTTGAACCATTACAAATGTCATTGAAGAACATCATATTAATGGAATCTTAGATGTTGACAAATTATGTTTACAAACATGTGTTCTCTGTACACTATGGTGGAGCAAGTTTCGAGAACTAGAAGAAATTTTGTCAAATGGGTCTATTACAAGATTATGGATCAAATTGGTTGAGTTGTGTCAAACTATGATATTGGGTTCCATAGAGGATGAAATTATTTTCAACTTGGTCTCATTTTTAAAGTCCAAGTTAAGGAGTAAATTGGACAATAACCTCGTCTCTTAAATTTGTTTGCATTCATCAGATTATGATGTCAAGGACTTTCCTTATGAGAGAGCATTATCACTTTGGACATCTGAATGCATTGCAATAGAAGAGGGGGAAGCAATATAGTTGACTCTTTGAAAGATTTTGACTTAGAAAATGAATTGGATGATGAAGATAGTCTTGATAAGTATGGTGGTTTATCTTTTGACCATATTAGTGATTTAGAAGATAGAACAAATACGTGGAATTTTGAGTTATAAGTGATGAATGTGCATACTTGAACACATTGTATGAAGGATTCAATGTATTACTAGTTTACGCACCATGAACATTGAGCTTCACAGATGAAATTAATTTCCTTTTGAGGAAATATTACATTATCATTACATAAATGTCATCATTTGAATTTCACATTTACTTACACTTTAATTCTTTAATTCAATTTCACTTGTTATTTTACTTTTTTCAAATCAATATGTTGTATCCTAGCATGTTTATAAGATTTTTTTTGAATTGCATAATGTACACTAAATCTCCCATGGGTGGAATTGGAAGGGGTTAACATATTTGGTACAATAAATCATTTCTAAGAGGATCAATAGTGTGGGAATTTGTTTGTATTGGTGTCCTTTCCAAAATAGACTCTATATTCTATCTTCATGCCTCTCCTTAGATGAATTTTGATGTGTTTTCTTAGGCTTCCTTATGTGTTTATATTTATATTGCAATTGTTAAACATGTGTTGAAACTTGAATTTACTTCAAACTCTAGCTTTGATATCTTGAAGGGGTATCACCTTCACTTAACTTTTTCAAATTGGGTTGCAATCACATTTTTGGATATCGTTTGTCTCCTTTAATATAATTTCAATTTTTTCCCTTTATTTGCATCTATTTACTTTCTTGTAACTCTACATACTTGAGCATTTGATTATTTCTTTTAGGAAGGTTATTGTGATTGAAATATTGGAAAAAATTTAGGGTGTTTTCTCACCACATCAACTAAATTAATTAAGCTTTGAAATGAGGAAATGAAAGTTGTAGTCAAAAGAAACAAGGTATATAGGTACTTCTCAATATTCCATGTCTTATTGTTCTACAAGAAACACTTACATTCTTAATTATACATAAATATTTTCTTATTGAGTAGGTATGGAGAACATGATTAATAATTTAATCTATGTTTTCATGCACTTGTCATAATGAACTTCTTGTAAACATACACTTTTATCTTCATCATTATTTATGTGTAAATTCATTAGGAAAATATGTTTCTTTTAGCCCTTCAATAAGGAGTTGCATTGATATCTTTATTGTTTTTTTTTTTGCTTATTTGGTAAATTATTCTTAGCAATGTGCATGTGTGTGTAATCATATCTTGATATTTTTCATCGATACATGTGCATGTAATACAACAATGAAAAAAAATCACATAAGAGGTAAGCTAGAATAGAATGTGCATATGTCCCCGAGGTGTAGGACAGTCGGTGACGGAGTGTGTTGTTAAGCCACTCCGTGTTGAAAAGTCACCGGTTCGAAACCTGCGAGGACAAAAAATCCAACCATGTTAAGGGTTGGTGTGGCTCATGCTGGGTGCGATCCCCGAGTGATTTTGACGGCTTAGATTCCCCTGAGTCATGGCTTCTCAAGCCACATGTTAATCCCGATGCCAACAGGTTCGGCCACATTAACAAACAAACAAAAAAGAATAGAATGTGCATATTATATATAACATTGAGAAAATTGAGAGTGACAATATTCACTCAACACAAGAAACACATATCATAAACATTTGTCCACTATAAATTATTTAATCAGAAAATTTTGTATAATTGTTTTCTTTAATAGGGAATTATTCACAACGTTGGTACAATTTTACAAGAAAAAAATTGAATGATTCACCTACCTTAAAATGGACATTGAATACAATTTGCCTCCCTTTATAAACTCTAGGTTAAATATCACATCCTTAAATTTCTCCCTAGTTTTGTCATGTAACACTAAGCAACACATCCAAGAAATGGGTAAAATATTCCCCCCCTTCAAGATAGGTTGGTGATGAAATGCATGTCCTCCTTTGTTGTTTGGTACCAAAGATTATGACCAGCCATCAATGTTTGTTTGTCAGGATCCTGACGATAGATCAACTAACACAATAACACAATGTTCCCTTGAATAATTTAACCTCCTCAAAAAAGTTGAGGCTAACATCTCATAAAAGGAGGAAAGTATCAACAACAATAAGATGGGGAAACAAATCCTCTCCCTCTCCTTGACGAAGATCGAATGATGGTAACAGTAGTGAGGCAAGGATGGACACTTTCCTTAGTTTTTGGAGTTGGACAGAGTGATAGAGATGCGAACAAAAAAGACTAAGTTCGGGCATGAGGATGTGCATGCTCACAGATTGGGCATGAAGGTTGGATTAGCTACCCAACTAGTTTGAGATGTCAGGGTTGACAATGCGCAGAGACATGGAAGTGTTGGTTCAAGTATGGACACAACAAAAATATCACAAGAGTTCAACACTTAGGAAAGCTTTTGAAGTGAAGTGGGCATCAATCAGTTGTAGCAGGCAACGACAGTAGTAGCATAACTGAATAGTAGCAAGGTAGCAACATTGCAGCGAGAGAGTGCAGTAGAGTTGGGTGAATTTCATCCTTRGAKTTGGGTGAAGTGACCATATTGACTCAAATAGMAKATCRTGCAGAGTTGGGTGTAGTACAGTTTGGTTTGTGGAAACTTAGGGTTTCCACTTTGGCATAATTTGGGGTTTCTGGTAGGCACAAAACTTGGGTTCTCCAATAGACATAGTTGCAGTAGAGGCACAAGTTCGGGYAGAGACTTGSAGATTGYRGATTTTTTAGATGTTKTTGMGGAYGAMAAYGACTTGAGGTGGGGGAGGATGTAAGGCCTTTGGTTAGATAAGCACAAAGACCCTCGCCCAAGTCCTCAAGGAGACCCAACTTGTGGTTTCTCTGGCACCCATATTGGGCAAGTGGATGCTTTGGGCATGCGAACACATCAAGGGGATTACCGAAGTATGAAGCAACCGAGAGATTGGGGTGCATCGGCATGAGGGGTGCACCAAGGTTGGGCGCGCTAGTCCCAAGGGGCACGACAGGTGACAAGTGCATGGCTTTGTTTGGGTGACCAAGTCTGCAAAGGGGCGCGACAATGTTTTTGGGAAATTAGGTCCATGAAGGGGCACAACGATTCCTTTGGACAAATGGGTTTGTGAAGGGGCGTGACACTTCTAAAGGATGTGACAGTTCGTGATGGTGACCTTTGGAGTCCCTATAAGAGAAAAAAGGTGCACAACTAAGGGAGGAATAAATTTGGAAGATAAGGAGAGCAAGAAGAGCACTGGAATTCTAAGGAAGATGAAGAGGGGTCAGCTCCCTCAAGGATCCAAGTTGCTCAACATGGGAGAACTTGTGCTTCCTTTAGGTGGATTCGTCGGATAGAGTTGCGAGACCTTCTTTTGGGTCGATTTTGGAGAAGTCTGGAAATGTGGGTTTGTTGGAGGCATGTGTGAGGCATAACCGAACTCTGTGAAGTCTGTGGAAACAGAGAGACAACAAGTTTGTGGTTGAGGGCACATCTGAGGTGCATCGTGGGAGGTTGTGGAGACGGTTGCGACAGAGAGTCTTGGTGTGATGAAGTATGAGTTTTCTGGTGAGGTGAGGCGAGTCATGTGACTCTGCCAAGTTGTAAACCGAGTCGGTAGTTGATCCAAAAAGATCTTTTAACGACAATGGTTGAGTTTTAAAGGCATGTGTTCATTAATCATTTACGAAACTGATGAAAGAAGAAGATTTAATGAAGAAACATAGCAGCCATAATGCAATATACAGATCTGGAAATAAGCATGAAGAAACATTAAACCATAACAAGATAAGTTGATAACGGAGTTCGACAATCTCGCCTACGTCTCTGAGCCTTTGTCTCAATGGGTGAGGCTTTCTTATTTATGTTCAAAGATTTAAAAGTACATCATAATAGTGCCAAAAGGATTACAAATAGATCTGGTTGTGTTCTACTAGATATCAATAACCCAACAAAACTGACGGCACTAAAAACGGATGAACGGAGGTCCCAGAAATGGCCCACAAAGGTGCTCTCCTCAATGGCTTCCCTGCATAAAAATGGCTTTGGCTCAACAATTCTTCAACATTTCATGTTCTGAACCTCTTCCTATGGCTTCAAGAACCTCTAGTTTTTATAGAATTGAAGTGGGTAACAAAGTCCCAACTTCCCCCCAAGATCTGGCGTCAAAAAGGGCCCAAGATCCTCCACAAATGACCAAAATATCCCAAAACTATTGAAAAATCAATTAAAAATCTTAATATAAAGTGGAAAAACCCACTTTGGGAAAATAAAGGGCGCAGCCCTCGTTTTCCTGGGCTCCTGGTCACTTGGGCACCTCCATGTGGCCTAGCGCTAAGCCTGGCACATTGGCCCCTGGTCTTTAGCCCCCAAAATCCGGCCCTCAGTCGCATCTGTGGCCATGTGGTCCTGTCCTCTATGCTCCACGTGCTCAATTATGTTTAAGCCATGGTCATAGTCATTGGTTACGCACCCTGGTCGATGGGCTAGCCCAACTGACAAGGTGTTATCCACCTAACTCAGTGCGAAAGTATAACATACAGGCATATGCAGTAATCACATGTGTCCGAGATCTGGGGGCTGGCTGGAGTGGCCACCCGCCAATACAAAGGGAGTGGACATATGTATAAAAGTGTCAATCTGAGGGCTTGGAGCTATAAAAAAATCCCATGCCAAAGGTTAAGGCATGGGCCTGGGTCACATTTGAGCAGTCATATGGTAAACTATCCACCCGAATTTACAATGCAACAAACTTAAATTTTTAATCCACCACATAAATATTAAGAAACACCAATAGGTGGGTTGGTAGCCCAGCCCTGCCAAACCACTCGCCATCCAGATCAAAGGTCATGGGTTCGACTCCCGTGTGCTCCATACATTTTTCAAAACCATCAACCAATGAATGGGTGCCAAGTGGCAACCCATGATTGGGCCACATGGCACCGTTACATTCGCCAAAGAAGTGCCACCTGTCCAACAATGACTAGTCCATTCAACTACCTATGTGTCTACCCTATCATTGCATGCCATTGTACCTTCCATGCCATTGTACGGTCGTACAGATTGTACAGTCAGATGCCACATCAGCACTGTACGAACAATACAATCATCAAATTTTGCCTGTTTGGCCAAATGAACAGATCGTGACATCTTTCGCATACGATGTCTGTTTGAGCATGTTCAAGTTGTGTTGGTTTTGTATTAATGAGGTCTACACACATGTCCGTTTTGAATTCATTCTGAGCACTTTGATTTTTAGGCCTTCCTGGACCCATTTTGGTTCCGGGATCCAATCTGGATCACACCTCCCCACTAAAGACCTTTTGGTTCTCCAAAAGGATACTAACCAGTTATCAAGTGCAGGATAGGCCACCCCACTTGTTCTATGTCTTTAAAGTCTGTCCTATGCACCTATCTCATCAAGATAAACTGTAAAACAACCATGATAATTGACAACATATTGTTAGCCACTTGTACTCTGTCACATCTTACTGAAGCCACTATCATCCATGTTGACAACATTACTAATGATAACATCAGAAATATGACTGCAAATGAGATAATATGTTTGTAATACTTGCACGACATTAGCTTATCTTGAAACAAAGTGTGATTGATCTTCCATTCGACAATCATCTCATGTTCTTGCTTAAGATCAATTACTTGATTTGAAACAATTATAGGTGTGTTGCTTGCATGAGTGTCCTTTCTTAATTGTTCCATTGTTTGAAGAGATTGGTTTTCTTTAAAATGATGAGCATGTACAACATATTCTTTGTCTGCTTTGATTAAGTGATATTGATTTTGTTCCCTATAGAAGATTGCTTTGTGATCATATAAATAAGGACTGCCTAAGCCCATTCCACATTCATTGAGTGGCACCACATCACATGTTACCTCATCCACAAACTTAGATGAAATTGCAAACTTTAATGTGCATTGCTTTGTTATGTGCAATTTATGATTGTTGCTTATCCATTTAAGTGAGTAAGGCTTATGATGCATCTGTGTGTTTAATCCCACTTGTTTAACCAATTCCTCTGAAATCAAGCTGGATTGAGATCCACTATCAATCAATGTGTTGACCTTAGTATGCATCATAATGACCCTTATATGAAACAATTTACTTCTAGAATCAAATCCATCACCAATTTTACCTGCCAAACCAACTGCTAAGACTTTAGATTCATCACTCGAATCCGATCCCAAGTCTATTGGTCGCAATGTTATTGCAACTGTTTGCCTCCCTTTCCTCTCTTTGAACCACTTTGGTCTCTTCTCGGGATGCAATTTCCAACAATGTTTCTCATCATGCCCTTCTTTCTTGCAATGCTTGCAAGAGGGCTTCTCTTCCTTTCTTGCCATTGAATTTGTCTTCTTTCCATTCCACCTCTTTTTTTCCTCTTTCCTTGAAGACGATTCCCCTGATACACCAACTCATGTTTTCCCTACTTCAATGCATGTTGCTTGAACAGAAACCTCATCAAGATTAGTAGGTCCAAAAATAAATACAGTGTTACGAATATGTGCAGGTAAACCTCCTATATACGTCATAAGAGTTTCTTGGGTATGTAATGGAATGTCTAACATTAATGCCATTTTATGAAATCCATCTGTGTAATCTTGCATTGTTTGTCCCTTTCTTAGTTTAAGAGCTTGCCATTCAATTAAAGCCTTATCTTTATAACCAAAATGATAGAATCTCTTTCTAAGTGTAGAAACAAAAACTTGCCATGATGGAAATACATTACCCACTTGTTGCGTGGCATTTTGTAACTTGCTTTTCCACCAGATGAGTGTTGTGCCTGCAAGTCGAAGCGATACCAACTTGATTTGAGTTGCTTCATCCTTGATTTGTTGCACACTGCAATAAACCTCCATCTGTCTAACCCAATTGTCAAGTCTCTCTGCATTGACTTAACCATCATACATATGTAATTCAAATTTCACATCAAGCTTAAGTAAAGGCATATCATGTTTATGTTTATGGACATGTTTTCTTGCAGTGGATTTGGATCTTGAACTTGAAGAAGAAGAAGTTGATGGAGAAGAAGGAGGTGAAGGAGGAGTTTGAGGAGGATCCTCTCCTTCTTCATTTTTGGCCTTTGAAGGTTCACCTAGAATCGGTCTCTTCTGTTCCAAGTAATCGTCATATAGAACCTTCACCATCTCTGGCATGGCGAAGAAAGTCTTTCGAAACTCTTTCTCCTCATGAGAAAGTCCCTCTTCCGATGCCATCTTCTCACTTTGATAAGTTCTCTTTCTCGATCCAATCTCAGGATTCTCTTCAACAAGCTCACCTTCACCACGATTAATCCTTTCTCTAGTAATCATGCAGACTCAAAAACCAACCGTCAACTAGCTCTGATACCACTTGATCCGAAAAGATCTTTTAACGACAATGGTTGAGTTTTAAAAGCATGTGTTCATTAACCATTTAGGAAACTGATGAAAGAGGAAGATTTAATGAAGAAACATGGCAGCCATAATGTAATATAAATATCTGTAAATAAGCATGAAGAAACAACAAACCATAACAAGAGAAGTTGATAAAAGAGTTCGACAATCTCGCCTACGTCTCTGGGCCTTTGGCTCAGTGGGTGAGGCTTTCTTATTTATGTTCAAAGATTTAAAAGTACATGATAACAGTTCCAAAAGGATTACAAATTGATCTGGTTGTGTTCTACCAAATCTCAAGAACCCAACAAAACTAACGACACTGAAAAACGGATGAATGGAGCTCCCAAAAATGGCCCGCAAAGGTGCTCTCCTCAATGGCTTCCCTGCATAAAAATGGCTTTGGCTCAACAATTCTTCAACATTTTCCTGTTCTGAACCTCCTCCCACGGCTTCAAGAACCTATTGTTTTTATAGAATTGAAGTGGGTAACAAACTCCGAACTTTCCCCCAAGATCTAGCCTAAAAAAGGGCCCAAGATCCTCCAAAAATGACCAAAATCTCCCAAAATTGTTGAAAAATCAATTAAAAATCTTAATATAAAGTGGAAAAACCCACTTTTGGGAAAATAAAGGGAAAAACCCCTGTTTTCCCGGGCTCTTGGTCACTTGGGCACCTCCATGTCTCCTAGCACTAAGCCTGGCGTGTTGGCCCCTGGTTTTTAGCCCCCAAAATCCGGCCCTTGGTCGCATCTATGGCCATGTGGCCCTATCCTCTATGCTCCATGCACTCAATTCTGTTTAAGCCCTGGTCATACTCGTTGGTTACCTGCCCTGGTCAGTGGGCTAGCCCGACTGACCGGGCGCTATCCACCTAACTCTGCACGAATGTATAACATACGGGCATAGGTAGTAGTCACATGTGGTTGAGATCCGGAGGTTGGCTGGAGTGGTTGCCCGCCAATACAAAGGGAGTGGACATATGTATAAAAGCGTCAATCTGAGGGCTTGGAGCTATAACAAATCCTGTGCCAAAGGTTAAGGCATGGGCCTAGGTCACATGCAAGGGGTCATATGGTAAACGTCGTGGGCTGGGGCTAGGCCCCAGCCCTTTATCTGCCCGAATTTACAATGCAACAAACTTAAATATTTAATACACCATATAAATATTAAGAAACACCAACGGGCGGGCAGGCTGGTAGCCCAGCCCAGCCCAGCCCAGCCCAACCCTGCCAAACCACTCGCCACCCGGACTGGAGGTCACGGGTTTGACTCCCATGCGCTCCATACATTTTGCAAAACCATCAACCAATGAATGGGTGCCACGTGGCAGCCCATGACTGGGCCATGTGGCACCTTTACATTTGCCAAAGAAGTGCCACGTGTCCAATGATGATTGGTCCATGCAATTGCCTACATGTCTGCCCTGTCATATGCCACTGTACCTACCACGCGACTATACAGTCATACAACATGTACAATCAACTGCCATGTCAACACTGTACAGACTGTACAGTCATCAAATTTTGTCTGTTTGGCCAAATGAATATATCGTGATATATTTCGTATATGACGTATGTTTGAGACCGTTCAAGTTGTGTTGGCTTCGTATCAATGAGGCCTACGTACACGTCCGTTTTGAAGCCATTTTGATCACTTTGGTTTTTAGGCCTTCCTGGACCCATTTTAGTTCCGGGATCCAATCTGGATCAGTAGTGCTCATATTGTAAATGTTTCACAATAAAAAAGACTTAGTCGGGTGTTGGGAATGGTTCATGCCATCCGCACTATTTTTGTGCATGTCTTTTGTTTGTTCTGATGTTGTTCTCTTGGCTTCTCATGTTCATAAATGCATGCTTAAATATGACTAAGTGTTAAGATGTTAACAATTGTCTAAGTATACAAGAGTTGCACAAGAGTAGGAGTGTGACTCGTTGGTAGCATAGAATGGAGTATGGGTATGCTCTAGGTGAAGAGGCATAGTTTGGACGAAGTATCTTTGGTGTTGCCAAGCAACCAAGTGAGAAAATTCACGGTGTCGCATGCCCTCAATAGATGCACGATCGTAAGGCACATTGTGGAGATGTGACACCTGCGATAATATACCAATCACATTACTTTTCCTATTTCAGTGGTTTTTTTGTGTTGCAGTATTAGTTTTAGAAGCATTAGATCATTATAACCAATTCTGCATTGCACTAAACTTGCCTCCTAATCTCAAACCATGCATACATTTGTAGGTCCTTATTTTCAAAGATGGGGATTATGCTGCTGCTTTGCAAAATAGACATGGACTATGTATAAATTTGCAAGTCCTTGTTTGCCAAATAGTTGGGGATTATGCCGCTACTTTGCAAAATAGACAGGGACTATGCGTGGATCTTACTTATTTTATAGTTGTCTAAGTTAAATTAAATGGATATTGATTACAAGTGAATAAATCATTAAACCTTAGACCCCAAAGTTTGCTTCATAATTGATAAAACTTCAGGCATAGGAAAACAATGGAAAGAGACAATATGCATTGTGGGTCATCCATTTTCCTTGTTGAAGACAATGGAAGAGAGAATGGATTTTTATACTTTCAGACCTCTCTAAGAGATTAACATACTCATCTTCAACGCATGAGCTGATGACAATCATCTAATCCCTCTAATCAGCGTAGTCTTGTATTTCTGGATAATTAGGATGAATGAACAGAGTAAACTCCAACCACAAGGATGATCCAATGTTCTTAAAGACCTCTAGCTTGCCTAAACCTGAGGGAGGCCTACCTAAAAGATCAAATAAGGTTAGTATCACCAGCAGTGACATTTAGATATGAAAGACAACAACTCTGATGTTTAGAGAGATGCTTAGCCAAAAAGCTTCTTTGTTTGTATGTATGTCTACATGCACAATCTATAGAAATACGGAGGTGTACATACCGCACCTCCCTCTGRATTTGAACGTGACGYCTGAGAAGRGAACACATGTTCTTAACCACTAGGCTCACTCAAGYTGTAATCATCATTGCTTGTATTGAAAGCTTCTTTTGAGGAAAAGACATAAAACATACAGTTCACGTCATCTCTTTTTATCAAAGAGGAAAGAAGGGCCGAGAARGGATCAAATTGGAAGACTTMAKATATAAACCTACTTGTCATAACTTCATAACTGAATTAAAAAAGGATAGCAAAATGTATAGATCCATTSAAGTTATATGTGCATATCTGTTACTTTGATTMTATGAAGTTACAATGTAGATKGAGTTAAGTTTCAGCCCACTGAAAATAAAAATAAAAAAAAACCTTTGAATTTTGTTGTTCTTCTGAGAKGATTTGGATGAGAATAAACACGTTGGTTGGTAATGAGAGATCTATTGTATAATTCCATTGAGTGGAAAGCACTATTGGAGGGCAACGCGGATCAGTGGTGAAATGGTGGGGATCATGATTTGGAGAGGAGACTTTGTTGAATAGAAGCTGTAAAGAAGAATGAATATCACTCGACAAAGGCACAAGGAGAGCAGGCTGGCCCACTTACTTTTGTATTTTGGGTCAGATGGGGAGATGGAAAAAAAAGATTGCACGGCCTGCATTGGATGCCCATCTAACGGTCTCCAGCTTTCCCATTTCCCTGTAGAAAGTGTTTGCCATTGGTTGCATAGGCGCAGGCCCTGAAATCTCAGCTGGTTTTGACCGAATTTTGTTATGACACAACCCCTGACTGCTGACTATTTTATTCTTCTTTTTGGGGAATGTGGATAGTGAATGTAGTGGAAATATGTCTATTCTGATTCTCAAGTGGTTGAGAAGTTCTATGAATGGCAGATGAGCTCACTGTACTTTTTATCTGGTCTTCTCTCTACCATTTTGATGACCCTCGACCTTAGTGACTGACCTGTTTTATCAAATGATTCGGCTGTTAAAAATATAATAATAGGCAATGAAAAGGCCACGATTCTTAAGAATTCCATAACCACAAAGCAAGATTTCGTTTTTCCTTGCCTTGCTTAYAGAGCACATTTTGAATAATCAACCATGAGCGAAAGTGRCAGTCCCATCTTAGGCTACTCGGAAAGTACTTCAAGCTCCCTAGAAGCTTCTTGTAACGATTYCTATAAATCTGTTTCATATAGTGTAGTTTTCAAATCGAAATGGTGGATTGCAACTTTTATTTAATGGTTTGGAAAATTTCATTTTAGTTGGTATTAAATATGAACACTTCAACCTGGAGTGAAAATGAACACTTCAAAATGAACCTATGGTTAAGACAAATGAACACTTCAAAATGAACCTATGGTTAAGACATGTTGGTTACTTGCACTATAGGTGATACTTGCAATTTATGGTTATGCCCAGCAATCAAGGTCATGTTAGTGTACCATGAAGACTAGGCTTCTTGAGTGAAATGGGACACTCAAGTGGAACAAAAAGTTTAGGCCCATGAAAAATGGTATTAGAGTCATATTTGAATATGGTGATTGAGGAAGTGTTATTTACTCACCAACACCCATTTCATTGGAGGATTCGATGTAGCTACATTGACGAGGATGTCAACAATTCAAGTTGTGGAGAATGTAAAGACCTTACTTGAGGTTCCATTGGAAGTGGCATGATGAAGGGTGTGTCGGGAAAACATGGCTAAGGGTGCATGGAAAGTCTATATGTGTTGGATCACGTTGTCATTGATGCCAATAGTTTGATTATTTGGGAGATTGTTGGATCATATGTCATTGATGTAAATGGTTTGGTTTGATTGATGTCATTAATTGATGTCAAGTAATTGATTGATTGATGATTGATGAACAATGAATATGCATTGATGAGAATGATAGATGTCCAAGTGGAAACCAATTGATAAAGATGGATCATTGATATGATGCCCTTGA
>JASDQU010099299.1:0-11605 GCA_032191745.1 Picea mariana
ACTTCTTCTATCTATTTAACAAATGTATTTCCCTACATTAGATCCAATGGATATACCATCCAATAACCCTTCTTAACAAATGACATCATTATCAAATTGCCAATCAATCCATTATAATACTAGGTATGGATATTTGTCATCTTGATGCAGGAGCATCGCCAACAACAAATGAGCATGGGACAAAATGCCAACGCATTTTGGCACATGATGAATTGTTTGAAATGTTTTGAAGTTTGATACACCAAAATTAAATGTAATAGTTAACAAAGAGAATACTTGTAGATTGTAATCAGACCTTGAGCGTCCCGCTCTCGTCTGAAGGACTAAGAGGCATTTATGCTAGTAAATGTAAGTAGGTAGCATTGAATTCTTAGATTAGACATTTTTAGGAGCCACAGGAAAAACAGATATAGACACACTCACTTGTATCATTGTAACATTAGCAACATAATCAATCAAGAGAGCATAGAGAAGAAGAAGCAGAGAGTTGTGTAGAGTAAAAACCCATGTACAAAAGTTTTCGATTAATACAAAGATCTTTAGTTCAGACTCATGGTGTCCAATTGCTTTCTGTGTTGTACATGATGATTGATATATGCTTGTTTACTCTCTATTATGCATTTGCTTTGATGTGTGAATGTATGATTTCATATTAAATGTCTGAAATCTGAAGAGAGGGAGAGTAAGGAATGAGTTTCAATTGTTTCTCTGTCTGAGCAAGAGTTTTCCTGCAAGGAGTGCAATGAAATTTTCTGCAAGGTGTGCATTGACAGAAGTCAGAGTTCGTCTCTACAAGCTTAGGAGAGATAACATTGTTCTCATTCTCTCAGAAGTGCAAGTTAAGCACAAGAGCCATGCAAGGTGTGCGCAGGCCGAGTAGATTCTCAGAGTTTGTAACCTGAGGGAAGAATTGAAGGACTATTATTGAAAAGAAAGTGCATAGAGCCTAAGAATTCAAATACTTGGAAGTATTTGAAGAATTTCCGCAAAGATTTCATGCAAGAGTCTTTTTGAAGACTCGAGTTGTGGAGAAATTTCAGGAGAGATAGAGTCTTCGAAGTTGTCGAAGATAAGCTCAAGAGGGATAGTGCCCTGAAGTGTCAGAAGGAGGCGCAACGACGTTGTTTGCTGGTGGATAAGTTTTGTGAAGGCGTACTTGTTCATTTCGCAAGAGTTGTCAAGGAGGAATTGGACAGTCAGAATTCTCCGTGGAGAATTCGTGAAGTTTCGAGAACCGTCAGATCTTGCAGAGGAGCAAGGAGAGTTACGACGAGTGTTTTTCTAAGTGCAAGCTCAGGAGAGATCGGGCCATAGGATCTAAGCCAACAAGGGTCGTTTGATAACTCGCATAATCTCATTTCGTGGATTCGTGAGTTGAAGGTTTAAAACCTTTACATCAAGATTCACGAGTAGCAAAGTCGCGAGAGAATCACAGCCTTCCNTTTCGAGAACCGTCAGATCTTGCAGAGGAGCAAGGAGAGTTACGACGAGTGTTTTTCTAAGTGCAAGCTCAGGAGAGATCGGGCCATAGGATCTAAGCCAACAAGGGTCGTTTGATAACTCGCATAATCTCATTTCGTGGATTCGCGAGTTGAAGGTTTAAAACCTTTACATCAAGATTCACGAGTAGCAAAGTCGCGAGAGAATCACAGCCTTCCATTAGAGGAGGACAGGTGGCAGAGATCTAGGGATCTCGTGAAATCGAAGGTTCATAAGGTGAGAGCCCAAATATTGGGTGCTCCAAGTCGCAAGTGGCAAAATCGCGAGGAGATAGGACAACTATAGGATCCAGGTCAAGGGAGGACCATTGGATCAGAGTCTCATTGCACCTATAGCGCATTTGGAGGTTTGAAGGTGCAGAATAATCTGACAACATAGAGTGGACAGGTGGCATACTTGTCGACACGGAGGTCAAACCTTTGTTGACCATTTCGATGTTTCGTGAGTCAGAGAACCGAAAGCTTAGCATCAGGATTCGCGAAGTCGCAAAGTTCGAAACTCCAAAAAGGAGAGAAGTTTTGTTGTGGGACCCGTGTTGACGACGTGTTAGAATTTTGGTATTTCGGCATATCGACAGATAGGAATTCAAGACTTTTGTCCCGAAATTCCCGAAGTCGCAAATTGCGATAAGGAGTAGCGAGGAGTTCGGGATCTCGGCACTTCGGGTGTCGAGATACAAAGGAGGTAGCGCTTCGAAAAGAGAAATTACGAAGTGTCGAAGTTGGGCATAAGAGACACGTGGCAGAACCACAATGTGGGCCCTGGAAATAGATAGGTGGACACACGTCACCTATTGGAAGGAGTCAACACTCCGCTGACTTCTCGCATCTCGGGGATTCGTGAGATAAGAGCACAAGAGTTCGACATTGAAACTCGTGAAGTGGCAAGTTGCGAGAAGTGCGAAAGGGAGGTCAACCTTCGMTGACTTTCAAGTATTAGAGGATCGCACAAGGAAGGAATGAGAGTTCAACTTTTGAACTCACGAAGCGGCAAGTAGCGAGAGGAGATAGCATTAATCTTAGCTAGTGGTCACGCATGGAGGGCACTGACAGAGGGGAGTTATACCCATTTTGTGATCTCGGGTATTGCGAGATTGGAAAAGAAGAGTTGGGAGCCTCGACTTAGGAACCCGCGAGTTGCGAKTTGCGACAAACACCTTTGGAATTGAGCCTTGGTCACARCGCTGTGGTCACATGGAGAAGGGGAGCTTGCRCCTAGTGCTGTTCGCATAGGAAAGCTACCAAAAAGGACCTTTGGATTGATAATTTGTGATTCCAGCAGGGAATCTAAAGAGCCGATCTGGCTCGAGGGAGATAAAGAATGATCCTGTGAGYGGATCTCAGCCTAATGGATGATAGGTCTGTGTCACATCTACTATGTCAATGAACTCAAAGTAAGCATAAATATTCACACAATCGAGATAAAATTCCATCTAGCCAATTTTACAATGAGGAAAATGTGTGATTGGTTCACCAACTACCACTAGATCGACAAGTGGACCCAATTTGGTCATCCCATGAGTTCTCATGATTACTTCAGTAGGATGTTAACATCCAACAGGAAGTTGAGCATAAATTCTCACACTTCATATCATTCAATCAATGCATTTAAGATAAATTATTTTCCATACCTTGTTCACTAGACATGGTTTAAGGGCCTATCTTATGCCTCTATTGGTGACTCAAAAATCATCCCAAGGACCTCCCTTAACTTTGTTGTGGATTTATCATTGTCTATTATCTATAGAAAACTTTTCAAAAATTCTATGACTTCATCTTCCACTATATATACTAGTAGAATCATGCATTGGCTTAGTGGCCAAATTATGGAAGGTTTTCTATTTCTTGCATTCATAATAACTATGTTTCTAGAATTCATAGTAACTATGTTTCTACAATCATTTGTATTATTTATTGTCTTTTGGTAGTACCCACATCAAGGATGGTGAGGATATAAGTAATTCATTTCAATATACCCCACTTCATAATAATTATAAAATCATCATGGGAGATGAACCACTTAATTCCATAGATCCCTATTACCCTAATTCTAATTATGTCCCCCATCCACTACCATGGTTGAATCCATTGTTTGGAAATTTATATGCTAGATTATGTCTCTTCTAATTCCCCTTGGAGGCTCTTTTAATGCCAAATCATTTGGCCTTCTACATTCCAAACATTTAATCTACCTAGACTGTTATTGGAGAAATATCACCAGTATGGTAACTTATATCTCTCTAGGACCTCCCTATTAATCCTAGACATACAATGCGGATAGACTTCTAATGGCTTCCCTAGATTCCAACAAATTATTTTTCTTTTAACCAAGAAGAATAGTAAGCATACCTTGTGACCAATGATTTCCTCACATATTTGACTGATGGACCTCCTGAGATCTAGCTCCATCTCCTATAATCTGCTTCCTACACACGAGAAGACAAACAACTATTGATCTACTTTCTCTCCTAATGTTACAAAAATCCAATTCACTAGATCTATCCTGATCTATTTAACACGAGACCAGATCTAAGCATTTACAAATCAAATACCAACACATTTAGGGGAAACCAATGATCTATTCATTAACATGTAGGAAACACATCAAACATAATACCTTGGATGTGAAAACATTTCTCTTTTCTCCTTGCTCCTAATTCCTCCTCAACTTCTCAATCTGACTAGGAAATTTTATTGTGGCCATTGTGACTGGAGAAACACCTCTATAATTGGACATCATAACTCTGCAAAATATTCTTCCCCCTCTTTCTCAAGACTTTCCTTCTTTATATATATCCTTGGAAGAGGATTGGGAGAGCTTATAGATCTTCTGTAACCTAATGGAAACTCGAATGTTGTGATTTTCTAGCCCCATGCCACAAAGATACAACTGATCCCTCTCTTACCTCTTCACAACTTTGCAAATCTAGAAGGTTACAGGGATCATCGCTTGTTGCATTATAAATGACCAGTGACTATCATCGCATGTTTTCTCCTATATTCAACATGAAGACCCAAAGAAAAGGTCCTAAATATTGAGAAAGAAATGTATTTTGACTTTCATCTTCTGTTGGATTCCCTTATGGCATGTAGGGTGGAAATTAAGACTATAACATATACTACTAGCTATTCTACTTCCCACCAAATAGCATTACTCCAAGTGAAATATTTGTTATCTCCCCTTCATCATGTGTGATTGCAACTCATTTATAGTGGTATGTGTTACCATTTGTTGGCATTAAAGTGAGTACCCCAACTTCAACAAGTGCAATCATCCTTCATTTACGATGGTCTGAGAAACTATCACCTAGAGTAGTGTGATCACAATAACTTGATTTGGTGTGAACTACCCTTCAAGTTAAACATTTCCATTTCTCTTCATTTATATGGTATCATGTACCCTCATTTGAATGGGGTGAGTTACCTTTACTTGAATAGGTGTAAGTGTCTTTGTTTAAACAAGTTATCCATTGTTGTGATCTACCATTCTTTCAAAGTGTTACAACATTTTTAGTGGGAAAAAAATTGATTTATTTCATTCATATGAGTGTGAGTAACATTCATTTTTTTGGTAAGGGAATGAATCAACCACAAGGCTACAAGTTTCTCATCAAAAAATCTACAAACATAGTTGTTGAAAGGGTGTGAATGCCTTTAACCTCATGCTGTGATTATCCCTTCACATTAATAGGTTAAATTTGATATTCAAGGTAACTATTGTGACCAGTCTATATTAATATAGATTAATGGTTGTGAGTGCATTGAAGTGGATAATTAAAGGGTTGGCCCACTCTCCCAAGGATAGTGATAGATTTAAAAAAAAACACATCTCCCATGTTGTCCCCCTAGGAGGCACCTACCAAATTGTTTTTTACCTCTAGTTCAGAGCCCCAATATCTCAATTAAAACCATTCATTCAAGGGAATGTATTTTATCTTCCCCTTCATCCCAAGGTGCCTTGGGTTTCCATTTTGGTCCACTAAGAAAGACCCCTAATAATTCCCAAAACCTCCTCTCATAAGCCCTTCTCACATAAGATACCCTTTGAAGGGTCAATTACACATGAAAATATTAAGTATGGGTCAATCACGAATCCCAACGTCTAGCTTGTCATTTTGATTTATTTTTTAAAACTTAAAGGAAGCGTCGCAATATCGATGATAGTTCATCGTAAGGCAATGAATTTTTTTTACCAAGCGTGGAAATATCGACGAAATTTCTTCGCACTTTGCCATGGCTTTGCGTCGCACATATAGCATTTGCATCGTAAATTTTGTCTCTGCCAAACGTTTGCGATGCTTTTTCGTCACAACTTTCCACAGTTTAGTGTCACAGGCATGGAATCTACGTTGTAATCTGTTGGTAATTTTTTTAATTTGGCACGGTTGTTCTTCCCTATTGCGATGAAGTTTTGTCGATATTGTCACGCTTTATAAGGTAAACCTGGAGGGCTAATTTCGTCATTGTTTCCATGAATAACTAGTTCGTGGATATAGCGACGAAAAAGTTCCACGAAAAATAGTCTTTGCTTTCGTGGAAAGTGCGATGGATATGTGTGGAAATAACAATGAAAAACCATGGCAAATTTGGTCACATGTAGTAGTGACACTGCAATGCTCTCAACATAGAAAATTCATACATATATCCTATAGTAGCATAGCATATTCTAGTAGAAGAAAAAGAAATTGATTTACACATAAATAAGAGAACAAACTGACCATACACTTTACTATCAGCTGAAATACTTACATAGAAGTCTAGTGGACAAAAAGGTTTTCAAAATAGTACATGAAATTCCAATTACAGAGATCGAACCTCTCTACAAATATCTCTTAGTCCCTTGGACTGAATGCCCTCCTTTTACATATGATTTTCCATGAGATTTATAGATCTATGATATAGAAAATAGATCCTCGAAGTTTTGATTTGATCTACTCAAGATAGACATAGATGATGCCTCCTAGGGTAAAATTTTCACTTAGTCATATCAACAAGATTACAAAAAATCTAGAGAATCATTCCCATACCTAAAATCTAGGGTTTTACATTTAAAGCATTATATACATTCAAATCAAATCAAATATTTGAGTATCTTTAGAAAAACTGTCCTCCTTGAACATCCATGTGTCTTCGTGACTTGACACCTCCTCATGGCACGTGTGGAATCGAACTAAGGGTTGACTATCCCATTTCACATCATATAGCAAATTTCTGAAAATAGGGCTAAAAGGTCACTTCATATCTCCCAAACCATAATACATGTGTAAAAAATGAGAGAGGTTTTTTTATATTAGCGCGTTATTGAGAAAATACTCTTTTATTTTTTCAAAATACCTCTCCATATCCTCATAATATATGCCCAAAGATGACGACTAAAACAAGAAAATTATTGTATTTTCAAATCTGAAAAATGAGAGATGAAGATTGGCTTGTATCTCCCAAACCATGACAATTGTGTACAAAATGAGGGAGGTTTTTTGAGACGAGTTTGTTCTTAAGAAAAATCTCTTTTAGTTTTTCAAAATGCCTCTCCATATGGTCAGAGTCTAATTTTGAAATTGACTACAAAAACAATCATTTCCAGAAAATCCTATGTTTTATGTGTGGAGAGTTGCGGGAACTTCCTGTACTGACATACAAAAGACCAATTTTGAACATTTTTAACGCCTTTCCTTTCCCCTTTTACATATGATCATAACAAAAAGAGGAATGACACCTTAGATACAAGAAACAAAAAAACAATTCTTTTGTTATCCATCGTTTTCAGTCGTAGTTTAGGATTTGCATTGGAGGTGTAATTCTTAAGCTAAAAGATCTCCTTGAAAAACTAATGTAACTGCTTCTGCCAACAAATACAAACTATTCCTTCTATTCTTTTGGGATTGAGAACGAGTTTTCATTCTTGTGGGCTTATCTCCTTCAGATCTGATCCCAAGTTTTGGTCCTTTCTTATCCTTTTTACAATGTTTTCTTGTAGAAACTTTGTCTTTTCCTATATGAGTATTTTTATTTACTGTCATACCTCCATTATTAACTGTCACAACCAGAAAGATAAAATTTGTTGCAGAAAAATGATATGTCTACTGTGCAATGAGAAAGATACAGGATTGTCTGGCTCTGTGGATGAAAATTGAAATTGACTAGTTACGGTAGTAATGAATAATGTGGCATATTTCAAAGGAACTGATTTGAAAAAAAATCATCCTCATGACATCTTGGACAACATACATGTATAGGTGAAAAGATCCCAGATTCGCATATTGTGACTATCTATTGGGTACTTTCTAATTGTTTTGAATCTTCATTCATCCTTGTAGGACAATCCACGACTTCCAAGTCTCCCAATGGTGCTTGAAATGATCACAATTAGGGACATGTGGAAGTTCCTATAGCGCTCAGAAATATTTGTCCTTTTACATTCTTAGATGGATTTGAATTGGATCAACATCTTACTAACTTGGGTAATCATGAAGCATAAATCATGATATGTGTTGGATGCAGGTCGAATCAGAAAGAAAGGCTATTTTTTGAAGAGAAGCATGCAAGAGGAAAGAGACATCTTGAAGGAAAAGAATCATGTGCACATGCATGGAAGACCTAACGATGGTAGGTTTAGGTTTTTTTAATACATTGTACTGATTGGTGAGCCAAAGAAAAATATAAGAGAGATATACATAGAGCAGGAGAGAGGGAGAGAGGGGGGAGATATACAAAGAAAGGAAGAGAATTTTAAGGACTGTATGAGTTACTAATCGGGTGACCTAAAAAGGGCATGAGTGAATCGATCCCAAGGGTTAGATTTCAGGATGAGGAGCCTGGTGCAATCTAGTTAGCGTCGCAGGGATTGAGGAGCCTGTGGGAGGGAAGAAGAGATAAGATTGTAACCATGAATGACATGGAGATTTCCAAACTATAATAAAAGCCCGAGAGCCAGTTATTTGTGGAAATAGCCCAGGAGGGGGTGAACCATGGTAAAAATGTGTTATGTGATTGAATGAATATATCTTTGTGTATGACTGGTTGATGAATGTTAATTGAATGCTTATTTAAATAGATATGATATTCCACATGCATGCATAGAATGAATAATATAACTAGATGTTAAATGGTCTAAATAAAGGTTAAGGTACAGATCTTTCTTAGTCTCAGGTTGAAAACACTAGAGTAATGCAGCCACCCATAGATCTATCTTGGGTGACACTGTGCAGTGCACTCTATGCACTATGTTGCCTTCTAGGGAACCAGAGGGGCCGATAGCCTTTAAGGGATTTTGTTGGGAAGCTTCTTAGTTATGAACCGGGGTCAATCTGTAATGTTCAATAGAACCAAAATCCCTTAATACCACTAAGAGTAAATAGATAAAATAGAATCAAAACCAACAAATGGTTTTGTTGCCAGCTGATTGGACGATAATGGGATTGAGCATATGAGATCTATGGAAGACAAGTCAAAAGAATACGAGATTAGATGAAAAGAAGGTGAAAGAATGTGAAGCTAAAATGGGATGTTGAGACCGTGGAATCCCATGAAGGCAGAGATCAAAATTTGGCTGAAGACAAAGGAGCTAGAGTTTGCACAGAAAGATAATAGAAACCCGAAGTTAACGCCATGCAAATATCTGGACAAGTACATATTCATCGACTTACATGAAGTATTTTTCTGTGATTTCCCAAACATATTGCAGTAGTGGATCAAAAGATTGAAATACAACCATTCGCCGAATCGGATCAGACAACTAGAGTGGAATCTCGAAGAGATCGTGCAGCTACAATGCGTTGATAATAAGTTTACACGAGTAGTAGATTTCTGGCTAGACAACATTGTTTCCGGATTTATCACAGAGTTTGCAGTAGATACAACAAAGTCATAAAGCACAGTTGAAGAAGAATTCTTAAAGGTACCTCGAGGTAGGTATATCATATCATTATATACTTCCATTAAGATATTTATATATAACAAAGGTGTAATGAAAATTGATTCATAAAACTAAACTTCCTTGCGTGCATGGGGGAAGGGGGGAAGCACTGACAGGAAAAGGAGAAATGGAAGGAGAAGGGGATAAAGAAAAGAAAGAGGAGGACTTTGACCCAATTATGATGGACGACGACAAGATCAAGCAGATCATGGAAACAACTGGAAGGATTCTTAATGGAGTACCCTAAGAATACAAGGTGAACACCAAGAAGAGAGTCATAACCGCGAGGGAAGGCTTGGCAAGTCATGAAGAGGGGGTAGAGGATCTTCAATATGTGGAGAATATTGAGGAAATCTTTCACACAACATATGAGAGGAAGACAAGAGGTACAAGAGAGGAAGTAGAAGGCAATACTCTTATTCATATCAGTGTCAGTGTCGAACCCATAAACCCATGTGAGACTCATACACCAAGAAAAACACCACCATTTAGAAAACCAAATTTCGGGAGAAGGAAGATAGCAGGAAGTACATCTACACAAGGAGCAACAATTGGAGGAGCCAGTTCATGAAGAAATAGTCAAATATCTACATAGTGTGGAGGTACTAGTTCAACATTTAAGATGGAGGTACATGACCCAATCATTAGGTTACTAGAATTCAAAGGAGAAGCATCGGAGGACCCGTAGAAGGACTTGTTTATCTATGAAAAGATTTGGGAAGAAAAAAAAATCACATACAAGGATAATAAACTTGCATAGTTAACTATCACATTAAGAGATTGCGCACTGGATTGGTATATGATTTTAGCTACAAATAGTCTGCTAGGGACAACCAGAATGATTGGAGATATCAAGAAGTTGTTGATAAATGAGTTCCAGAAGTTGATTTCAGAGGACCAATACATGAATGAGATGATAGAAATTAGACAAAAACCAGGAGAATCTGTATGGGAGGTTGACCAAATATTTAAGCGAATGAAAGGAAATCTGAAATATGTCATGACATATATGCAACATAGGCATATGTTTGTTAATTCACTATTACCACACTTGAAATATCCACTGTGACAACAAAACTTTCAGATTTAGGCAGAGCCTCTGCAGGCAGGCCTACAACTGGAAGAGAACTAATATCATAAGACACATTCGACCATTGAGGAGTTGAAGGAAGTTATGAAGAACTTAACCTTCCAGCTAAACAAGAACAAGAACAAGGAAAAAAGAGAAGTTCTTTGGTGCACCACATGTAGGACAGAAGGACATCATAAGAACGAATGTCCAACATTCATGCAGTACATGGAAGCAGGAATGCCAAATCCATTACCAAATGGAGGACTATGGTGTGAGATATGTAAGAAACAGGGCCACGATCCATATCACTGCCCAATGATGCAGAAGTACCAGACAATTCCGAAGAGCTCGGATTGCAACTTTTGAAAGTTAGTAGGACATGATGAAAAATATTGTAGAACCATGGAGTTGATGAGAGAGAGAACATCATATGCATACCGGGTACAAGAAGAAATTATGTCTGGGAAAGCCGCACCCCAGTTTAATCAAGTAACAAAATAGTACAACACTGCGGAGAAACCATACAACATTGCGCAGCTACAGTATAACACTGCCCAACCACACTATAATACCGTGCAGTGTAACCAGGTTCCTCAATATAATGCACCACGAGGGGATCAAGTTGTCTATAGAGGCAGAGGAAGAGCAAGAGGAAGATTTGGAAGAGGTATAGGACCAATGGTATGTCACAATTGTTAACAACTAGGACACTATGCAAGAGAATTTTCACTTCCACCAATAACCTGTATGTATTGTCGCACATCAGACCATGACATAGAAGAATGTCCTATGTTATTTGGGAATATCCAGAAAAAGAGGAATCAAAACAATTAGAATGTTCAAAGGATTTCAGCAGAAGCGGGGGATGAAGGAAGAAACATCAACATAGCTACACGCGGAGGAGCTAAAATAGGAAATGACACAGTACGACAAGAGCCAACACAATACCTATGGGTGAAGAAGAATTCTGAGCCAAGGAAGCAGTCTGATGTGTAAAACGAGAAGATATATTCAAGCAATCTAGACAAGAATTTTTGAAGCTAGACATTGCATCGACATCAATCGCGCAACATAGTAAGTAAGTACCAGAGTACGAGATGCCTCCATTGTTGGATCACA
>JASDQU010099300.1:4392-21366 GCA_032191745.1 Picea mariana
CAACTACTTTGGAAGCACCTATTCTTTAAGGTATAGGTTAATTTTGATATTCCCATATTTGAAGGTTAGATAGATGCAGATTCCCTAGACACATGGTTAAATATGTTAGAAGGTTTTTTCTCTACTCATAATTTTTCCGAAAGGGAAAAGAACACCTTCTCACTCCTTAAATCTCTCCCCGAATTCAGACATTTGTGGGAAACTTACTAGGAGAAAAGTTCCACAAAGGAATCTGGAATATATGGGGTCGATCCCACTTGGGATTTTTTTGTGGATACGGTAAAGAAACAATATTACCTTGTTGGAAACTATGAGAACCAGTACATGAGATGGACCACATTGCGACAAGAGAGGGGCCAAGAAGTTCTAGAGTTCACAAATACCTTCCATACCTATCACACCAAGATGGGTATCAAATAATTCAAGCGAAATTTGGTTCTGAAATACCGTGGGGCTTTACACAGATACATCCAAACCGAAATGGATTTTCTGAAAATCTCATGACTCGGTGTTGCTTATCGATATGTTTCTAAAATCGAGCAGACATTTAAGCACTAGAACAACCGAGAGTTTGGGTCTTCAAATCTACAACAACTAAAGTATGATAAATACGACCCTAACAAATAGTCTCCCGAAAACCATTCCAAGCCACAGGAAAAGAAGGGTCACGAGAAGACAAAGAAGGACACTGGAAAATGGTGCAATTTCCACAAAATCCCCTGACACAACACCGAGGAATGTCGCTCAAAATAGTCATTGGTGGCCAAGATCAAAGACAAGGAGTCGAACCCTGATTAAGAATTTGATTATGAAAATACTAGTAAATGATAGATCGTTGATGCAGACCCCACTTCTATTGTCGCGACCGCAATAATTCAACAAGATGAACCAATAGATATTGAAGAGGGAGATCACATTTTTCATTCATAGATGTGGGTGAAGGGGACCAAGCTACATTTTATTGTTGATAGCAGAAGCCAAAAAAACCTCATCTCAGCAGAGGTCATCAAACAATTGGGATTGTCAACAACACCACACCCACAACCATACAACATCGGGTGAATTCACCAGGGACGAGATCTCCGTGTCAACCAACAATGTCTATTGGCATACAACATGTAGCCCTTCAAGGATAAGGTATTATTTGATGTTTACCCACTCTATGTCTATGATGTTCTCTTGGGCCAACCATATATGTGGACGAACCATGTTGTTTATGAGTCTCGACCCCTTGTAGTGCCATTGTTTCTCTGGGGGTTCATCTCTACAGAATACCAGAGGTAGTTTTGACTACTGTTCCACCTAAACAATGTCGCAAGGTAGTATCTCATACTACAAAATTCATCGTCTTCACAATTTTTTCAAAATGTTAACATAAGGATACTGCAACCACTAAAGCCTCGTCCCAAGCACCCAACAAAAGTAGGTCGAAAAGATTGCAAAAAAGTGAAAAGATTCATTATGCACAAAGGAATCTCATGTATCTATACTGGTTAAAAAGGTCCAACCCTTCCAGCCACATTTTCGTGACAACCTTCTACAAGCTAAGTAACGCAACTTCTCTAATAAGGCAAGCAACTCATCAAGATGCAGATTCAACAAATGTTTTTCCCTCTCCCCCGGTCACTCAAAAAAATGAATACCATTAATTCATAAAGAGGGAGGATTGATCCAGGTGGATATCGGTGGCCAACCACCTTTTCAAACTGGCTCAAAATAGTTTTTTGGCAATTTCAGTAATTTACTATTTTTAGCGGTTTTTAACTTCCGGGGCTATTTTGAGGGCCTAAACAAATTTTTTTTGGGATAGAGATTTTCAATGATAGATGATGTATTTGATTGATCCCCCTAAATGAATCTCCTCAATGATTCCTTTCCAATGACCTATAGTGTGCCCCAAACAGAGATCATATGTCAAAGTTACGCCCCCGTGAAGTTGATACACCAAACTACACAAAACGTGGTCCATAAAAAATTTTGTTTTTCATCTTCCGGGGTAAGGGTTTTGGATTTTGTTTATGATAAAAAGATCTTCGGGGCCTCATTGTAAAATCATGTTCTTGCGAATGTGATTAGATGGGACATCTCTTCTCAGAGATAAGATGCCACCATTCTAGTGAGTCTTTCACTCTGTATTTTTACAGTCTTTGTACATTTTCGCTCATTAATAGAAAATTATGTATTACTGTATCTCTGTGTTTATGGTTTCATCTCTGATACATTTATGTTATATTATTGGATATCTGAGATATATTTGTACATTGGTTTATTATATCTCCACTCTAATTTCATGTAAAAAATAATCCGGATCACCCCTATCCATCATATCTTTGTAGTTGGTTGCTTCCCTATTCTGCACCAAATCTGATGCACAGTAACCACTTACATTGGTACCAGTCCTTGACTATCTCTTTGTGTGTACCCCACCATATTGCAAGTGTTTCCTTGAGTATTATATCCATAGCTAAGAGCCTCTTATTTTCTAACACTTCATCTTTGTATCTTGTTAATAACGCTTCTAAGTCAGTCACCCATGCAATCCAAGAGGTTCTCTTATCTTTGTACCTACCCATCTTACTACGTGGTCTATTCTTGCATATATTCTTGTGGAGACTTCATGTAACCTCTGTTGCCAATTATCCAACCCTATATCTGAGTCTGACATGCATGACGCAATACTTCTCCAACTAAGTACCCCATCTGTAGTTGGATTCACATAATATTATTCTCACATGGTGGTTTTGTACAACTGGTTAATTTCCTCTAGGTCTAAACAAGTGGGTTATACAAACCTTTCTCATTCTTATGGATCTAATGGCGTAATGAATCTGTATCCTCCTGACTCAGATGTCATCTTCCTCATATTTAAGTTGATTATGGCATGATTTCCAAATGCTCAATCCAAGCCAAGAAATGATGGATAAGGTGTTTTGCCATCCACTATCTCTATCACTTCAAAATCGACTTTAGTGCACACTCCATCCAGATCTAGTGTCACCACCTTTAGCCTTCCAATTGGTAGAAATCTATGTTTATTTGCTAGTTTTAGCTGAACAAGTGGATATCCTATTGTGGGCTATCCCATACATTGCCATGTCTTCTTGGGTAACACATTTAATTCAGATCCTAAATCCAGTGTAATATCTCCCATGTTGAAATATCCAATGTCGACATTCAGTCTGAATTCTCTTCTTTTTCTCCTCCTTGTATGCAGATGATTATCTATTTTCTATTCTAGCATTCCATCTATCTTAGTGCTACATATTTCTAACATAGTTTGTAACACTTTAACAAGTGATGGATCATTTATTAGTTTAACACAGTATTATAGAAAATCCATAATCGTACTTACTTGTCCTAGGGGATGTTCTTCATTAGTGTGATCCAACGATGGAGGCATCTCGTACGTTCGTACTTCTTGAGTATGCTGCAAAGTTGACGTTGATGCATTGTTTGGCTTCAAGAATTCTTGTCTAGCTTGCTTGAATATCTCATTTTCGTTATGCGCATCAAATTGCTTATGCGGTTTGACATTCTTCTTCACCCATTGGTGTTGTGTTGGATCTTGTCTTACTGCATTGTTTCCTGTATTAGCTCCTCCACATGTAACTATGTTGATATTTCTTCTGTCATCCCTTGTTTCAACTGAAATCCACTGAACATTCTGATTGTTTTGATTTCTCTTTTCCTGAATCTTCCCCAATAGTGTGGGCCAGTCTTCTATGTCATGATTTGATGTGGGAAAATACTTACATGTCACAGGTGGAGGTGGACATTACCTTGCATAGTGTTCTAGTTTTTGACAATTTTGACATACCACTGGTCCTTTTCCTCTTCCAAATCCTCCTCTTCCTCTTCCTCCACCTCTGTATCCAGCTCGATCTCCCCGCAGTGTGTTGTAATGGGGTGCCTAGTTATACTACACAAGATTATAATGTGGTTGCGTAGTATTGTAATTCAGCTAGACAATGTTATATTGTTGTTGCACAGTGTTATATTTTTGCTGTGCAATGTTATATGGGGAAGGTACTTGGTTAAACTGTAGAGCATCTTTCCGAGTCATCATTTATGCCTGCACCCTGTAAGCATTTGATGTTCTTTCCCTCATTAGGTCCATGGTCCTCCAATATTTTTCATCATGGCCTACTAACTTGCAAAAGTTACAATATAAAATCCTGGGTACTATATAGTATTTCTACTTCATTGGACAGTGATATGGATCATGCCCCTATTTCTTATAGATCTCACACCATAGTCCTCCTATTGGAAAAGTGTTTGGTAGTCTTATTTCCATGTACTGTGCGAATGTTGGGAATTCATTCTTATGGTGTCCTTCTGTCCTACATGTGGTACACCAAACGACTTCTCTTTTGTCCTTGGCCTTGTTTTGGTTTAGCTAAAATGATAATTTCTTCAGATCCTCCTTCAACTCCTCTATGGTTGGATCTATCTTCTGATATTAGTTCTCTTCCAGTTGTAGGGTTTCTTACAGAGCCTTTGCTTGGCTCTAAATCTTCTATTTTGCAAGGGGTATTTCAAGTGTGGGAGTAGTTAATTGAAAAACAAATGCCTATGTTGCATATTTGTCATGACATACTTTAGCTTTCCTTTCAATCATTTGAATGTCTGGTCAATCTCCCACACATATTCTCCTAGTTTCTATCTAATCTCTATCATCTCATTCATGTATTGATCCTCTGAGCTAGGCTTATAGAATTCATTTATCAATCAATTTTTGATATTTCCAATCATTTTGTTGTCCCTAGTGGACTATTTGCAGCTAAGCTCATGTACCAATCCAATGCACGATCTCTTAGCATGATGGATAACTATGCAAGTTTAGTGTCCTCATCTGTGATTTGTTTTTCTTCACAGATCTTTTCACAAATGAACAAGTTCTTCTTAGGGTCCTCTGATGCTTATCCTTTGAAGTCTGGTAACCTGATGGTGGGATCATGTCCTATCATCCTGAATGTTGAACTAATACCTCTACGTGGTGTAGATACTTGACTAATTTTTTCTGAATTGGCTCCCCTAGTTGTTTTTCCCTGTGTATATGTACTTCCAGTTGTCTTCCTTCTACCAAAATTCAGTTGTCTAAATGGTGGTGTTCTTATTGGTGTATTAGTCTCACATGGATTTATGTGTTCCACACTGACACTGATATGGATAGGAGTGTTTCCTTTTGTTCCTTCTCTTGGACCTATCATCTTCCTTTCATATGTTGAGTGCATGATTTCCTCAATCTTCTCCACATCCCGAAGATCCTCTACCTCTCCTTCATCACTTGTCGAGCCCTCCCTCATGACTATGGCTCTCTTCTTGGTGTTAATATTATATTGGTAGGGTACTCCGCTGTGCATTCTTCCAGCTTTTTCCATGATCTTCTTGATTTGGTCTTCCTCCATCATGATTGGTTCCAAGGCCTCCTCCTTCTTTCATTTATCCATTTATCCCTCCATTTCTCCTTCTCCTGTTAGTGATTCCCCCCTTCCCCCATGCACACAGATAAGTTTAGTTGTCTGATGCCATTGTTATTACACCTTTGTTATATATTAATATCTTAATAGAAGTGTATAGGTATTTGATAATATACCTCAATGTCCCTTCAATAACTATTTCTCTACTGCGTTGTAATACTTTTCTGTATCTACTGCAAATTCTATGATAAGTTATGCAACAATGTTGTCTAACCAGAAATCTATTGCATGCATAAATTTATTGTCACCTTGTTGTAACTACATTATCTCTACAGGATTCCACTCTAGCTTTATGATCCGATTTGTAGGATGGTTGTATTTCAATATTAATATCCACTCCTGCAACACATGCGGGAAATCACAGAAAAATACTTGATGAAAGTTGTTGAATACGTACTTGTCCGGATATTTGCAGAGTGTTAACTTCGGGTTTCTGATATATTTCTGCACAAACTCCAACTCCTTTGTTTTCAACCAGATCTTTATCTATACCTTCATTGGGTTCCACAGTCTCAACATCCCCTTTAAATCTTCATTCTCTTAACATCTTGTCATGATATCTAACATTCTTTTGATCCTTGTTCCATAGATCTCATTCACTCAGTCCCATCTTGTTCCAACTGACAACAGAACCATTTGTTGGTTTCCTTTCTACTTTATCAGTTATCTAATATCCTCTTACCTTACTATCATAAATTGACCCAGGTTCATATTTAACCAGCTTCCAACAAAATCCCTCTAAAACTATCAGCCCCCCTGGTAAACCAGAAGGAAATGCAACACACCAGGTGTTCTACGCAGTCTCACCCGATATATCTCTATGGGTGGCTGCAATACTCAGATGGTTGCATCCTGGGAATGAGTGGATATCTATGTTTATACCTTGTGATCCTTATTTATTTAGTCTAAACTCTTGATTAAAACAATCATTTGTATTCATGCATGTGGAGTATCATATCTAACTNTTTAATCGTTAACAACAATGGAGATGCATAGGTTCAATCACATAGCACAAGATTTACTGTGGTTCACCCCCTCCTAGGCTACATCCATAAAGATCTGGATCTCAAGATCTTTATTATGTCTCAACAATATGTCGCGTTGCACGCTTTAAGAGTCTTGGATCTTACCATATCAACTAACCTCCTGATCCCTGTGAGGTTGACTAGATCACACCAAGATCCTCAACGTGTGATCTAATGATCGGGATCGAGTTGCTCAATTATTATCTAGCTCACCAGCTTACGAAATGTTGCATTTCTTACAAACCTTACAACTTATGGACTCTCTCTACCTCCTAGGTACTACTCATCTCTTTATGTATCTATCCAACTCAGGTCCCCTCTTCTTAGACCTCCTAAGTACTACTTATATCTATTCTTAGATCATCATCCATTACAATATATATATATATTGCAAAAACCCTAACCCTAACGTAGTTGGGTCTCACTTGCATGCGCGCCTCACACGCTTCCCTCGCATATGCTTATTTTTCTTCCATATTTCCTTTCTTCCCTTCATGCTTCTCTCCCAAAAAATAGCCTTTTCCCCAGAATGGGTCTGCGTCCATCAAAGAATTCAAATTTAGTGCACAGATTGGGGAGTATGATGTGGATAATTTTATCTCAGACTTGGGGTTAGACGTGAATGTTTTAACTAATAATGTTTCATCTAAGGCTCACAAATCGACACAAAATAGTCATGATTGGTCGGTTGACATGAGTACCTGTGAACATATATGGGGTGTGAAACATGGAAGAGTTTGAATTTATTAAGATCGTGGACAAAAATCAACCATATCAAGAACTGATGGAAATGGAATGGGAGTTTGATAACCATAAAATAAATAACTTTAAAATGCTGGAGATGATATTTGAGGTTGGAGATTTGAAAGTTAATGCACCCTTGGACCCATCATAAGGAAATGACATTGACAACTTAGATAATATGACTATGTAGATGGAGGATTATGTCAACCCGATTTTGGATGGTGCACTGAGTTGGAGAAGTATTAGTTTGTGTGCATCAGATTCAGAAGCACGTCTAGAACATTGCCAACAGAGGATGCATGAAGTGTCAACTAGACGATGTGCATGCATAAACCAATCCTTGAAATAGATTGGAACAGAGCTATGTGATCCACCCAGGTATGATGGATTAATTGAAATGAGGTTTCTTGTAAAATAATTTGAGTTACAGGTACCCGACCAAAAAAGGTTGTTATCCCTAGATGTTGTCCTAAAAGAAACTCTAGCTAGATGGTGGGTTGCACATAGAGAGGGGATGGAAGATTAGTCACAGTGCAAGAAGCTCATGAAAATAAGGTTTGTTACTGAGGAAGAGAACATTTCATAGAAGTATACAGGACAAAGTGACCTAGCAATTCATGTTGAGAAATGCAAAACTTTATGGAGTTTATTGCCAGAAATAGAATGGTCGCATAAATTTATGCACACACTGGAAACAATTCTAAAGAACTGGTATTTGGAATTGGAAATGCATATGGAGACAACACAATCAGAGGCATTAGTTCATACATTCAGAATCACATTTAGATTCGAACATTTATCTCCAACAATAGATGTGGAACTACAAGCAATTTGAACTAATATCTTCTCAGAAGAAGGGTCGATGCAGGTGGTATCAGTATGTAGTGTGCACAGAGACAATATAAATGTCCATGTGTTATTGGAATGCTACAATGTAGCTAAGAAAGAACACGATGAAGAATATCTTAGGAATGTACAAGTACCTGAAACGAAAGGCGAATGACCAGTAGAAGAGCCATAGCTTGAGTTTGTTGCATACATACAACCAATAAAGACACGGATGGTAAACATTGGGATGACATATAATCCCAAGTTTGAGCAGATAGGAGATTATTGGAGTGATGAGATACTAGAGAATATTGCAGAATTACTCAGAGAATATCAAGACCTATTCTCGATGAAATTTTCAAAGATGAAGGGGATAGCTGGAGACTTAGAATGAATATTCCATTGAAACCATATGCTAAGCCGGTGCGACAAAGGCCTTACATGTTAAATCCAAAGTACAAAGAGAAGGTGAAAGTTTAACTACACAGGATGTTGAACACAAGAATTATTGAACACGTAGAATAATATGAGCGGATCAGTTCAATGGTAGTGTAGGACAAGAAGACAGGAGGAATCATGATTTGCATAGATCTGAGGCAACTGAATGACATGTGTTTACATGATGCATTTCCAACACCATTCAAAGATGAGGTATTGGAGAACGTAGGAGGACAAGAAACTTTCTCTTTTACAGATGGATTCTCTGGGTACCATCAGATAAAAATTTTGCAGGAGGATCGACACAATACCAACTTCGTGAAAAAGTGGGGTAGTTATCAATATACAATAATTCCCCGACGATATTTACTAGATTTGTGGTAACAATGTTCAAGGAATTTATTCATAAGTTCCTTGAAGTGTAATTGGATGATTATATTGTGTTCATTCTACTTAAGGATCACATAGAAGTACTCAGGATGACGTTGGATAGGTGTAGATAGTGTCATAATTCACTGAACATGAAGAAGTGTATCTTTTGTGCACCGTTTGGAATTGTGTTGGGACATGTAGTCTGAAATAAGGGATTGGAAGTAGATTCATGCAATATTGCATTAATTCTAGAGTTAGGGCCACCTACATTAGTCAGAAAACTGAGGGAATATTTGGGTCATACAGGCTATTACAGGAAATTTATTAAGGGCTAATCATAGATCACAACACCGATGGAAACTTTGTTGAAGAAGGAAGAAAAATTTCAATGGAACAAGGACTATCATAAGGGGTTGGACACATTGATGCAAAAATTGGTAACCACATCGATTTTGATCTTTCCAACATGGAACAAAGAGTTCCACGTACAAGTAGACACATCGTCCATAATGTTGGGTGTAGTACTATCTCAACCTAGGTAAGGAAACGTAGATCACCCAATTTATTTTGCAAGTAGGAAGTTGTCCACAACAGAGAAGAATTATACTACCACAGAATGAGAAGGATTTGCAATGGTCTATGAACTACAAAATTTTATACATTATTTACTAGGGTCTCACTTTAAGATGTACACAAACAACTCTGCACTAAAATACTTATTCAACAATCAAGTGTTGGGGGGGAGAATATGCAGGTGGATACTCTTGTTACAGGAATATGATTTTGAGGTTATAGTGAAACTAGGGAAGATGAATGCAGGTTCATATAATCTATCGCACATACTATTAGGAGAAGACGCAAGAAATTTAGATGACAATCTACCAAATGCACAACTGTTTACAGTAAATATGGTGGATGATTACTTCTTGGAAATCGTACAATTTCAAAGCATAGGCATGGTTCTATCAGACATGACAGTGGCATAGAAGAAATAACTGGTATTGAAAGCAACAGATAATCAATTGATTGCAAGGAATTTATACAAGTTGGGTGGAGATGGAATCTTGAGACATTTTGTGTTGGAACATGTAATACCAATGATACTTGAAGAATCACATGGGAAGATTGTAGGAGAACATTATACAGGAAGAGAAACTACACAAAATATTTTGTGCACAAGGATTTGGTGGCCTACACTTCACAAAGTGGTGAAGAAGTACTATCACTCATATGATTTATGTCAAAGAGTGGGAAAGCCATCCATGAGGGATGAAATTCCTTTACATCCACAATTTACGTTGAAAAAAATTGATAAATGAGCCATAGGCTTTGTAGGATCAATCAATTCACAAGTAAGAATATCACGGGCAAGGCACATAATCACTTCAACAGAGTATTTGACAAGATGGAAAGAATAAATGCCAGTTATAGATTGTATCGTGAAGACTGCTTCGAGGTTTTTGTTTGATAAAATAGTCACAATGTTTGGAATCCCACACATATTATTCATTGATCAAGGCCCACACTTTCTGAATAAGAAAATTGCAGCATTGAATGAGGAGTTCCAAATCCATCATCATAAGAGTACCCCATATCATCCTTAGGCCAATGGAGCAGTGGAGGCTTTTACTAAAATATTGGAGAATGCCTTGACCAAAATTTGCAAAGTAGGAAGAGATCATTTCGAATTAAGAGTTCCTGCAGTGTTATGGGCTTATAGGATGACAAGTAAAAAGTTGACAGGCCAGACACGTTTCAGAATGGTCTATGGGAATGAAGCAGTGATGCCAATGGAGTTCATTCTACCCAACCTACCCATTGCAGAAATCACAGAGCTATCGGACATTGGTGCAATAGAGGAGAGATTGGAACAATTAGTACATCTTGAGGAAGATTGGTTCGTTGCAAGTTTTCATCAGCAAGTTTAGAAACTTAAAGAGAAATCTTTGCATGATCGACACATTAAAGAGAAAATGTTTCAAGTGGGATATTTGGTATTACTTTATGACAACAAGTTCATGTAGCATATAGGAAAGTTTAGAATGCACTAGTTATGGCCCTATGTGATTTAGCACATAACAAAGACATGTGTTACATAGTTGGAAACCCTGAATGGAGAATTGAATGGAGGAATGCAGAATGGAAGTTGGTTTAAATTATATAGAGACAATCCACAATATGCACAGTAATTTGGGTTGCATTAGAATACATGTATTATAGTAGTAGTACCATAATAGGAAAGAAAAACACACAAAAAAAATTCAAAAAGTAGAAAAATGGATAAAATCAAATAAAAAGTAGATAGAGAAAAATGAAAATGATTACAGAGTACACGGCCTTGGATATTGCATAGAAGGAATGGTTATCACACATTAGAATGGAACTGTGTCAATTCATAAAATAATACATAGAAGTGAAAGATTGCGAAGCACACAGAGGAAAAAGTAAGAACCCTTGCAAAATATGGAAATGACAAGACCGTTGGAAGCATTAAAACATGGAAACAATATCTACCAAGTGGGAATGACATGTCATAAAGGTGTCGTAGAGTCTTAAATGGAAAAAGATGCGAGAAATAATGACAAATTGGCAGTAGAAAGGAAAACTCACATGATGGATTTGGTAATAAAGAAGAATTTAATTAACAACTCATTAACTACGCTGGCATATTGGAAAAGGTAGTTAAGGCAGGATGATACATGTAAAGTTGGCAAAAAGACACAAAAAAATAGAAGTTTGTTAAGTGTAAGTCATTTTTTCATGAAAATGAGAGAAAAATAGAGAAAACTAGAGCGAATTTGAGAGCACCAGAGCCAGGCTACAACTGCCAGAGAATAGACATTTATCCAGTTAAATAATTTGTCATATAATTCAAATGGCCATGCCAAAGGTTGGATAATTGTCTGCAACAATGTGAAAAAAGGAAAAATGACCAGTAGAGACACTAAAGGTCGAGCAAGTAGTAGAAGCTTCGGCTTCAGCGTTAGAGGAAAGTTTCACAGAGATTATCTACCACCAAGGATGGATAATGTGTTTAATTTACTTCACACACACCTAGGATTTATTTTTCCTAAGGTTTTTCCTTGTTTTTTAGTCATTATTTAGTCTCCTATTATTTAGGAAGAATATTCCTCTAAGGAGAATATTCTCTTCAGTTTGATCAGTTGAGTGGAGTCTAGATGCTACATTGTGACTATCACCATGCATCATTGGGATCATCACCAAATAATGTGCATTGTCCTTGGGATCATCACCAAAATAATGCATTAATCATAATTACCTAATGTCCTCCACACTTCACTTTGTTTCAGTCAGTTAACTGAATACTGATAGACTAGTTAACTCAGACTAGGTGGAACTTCAATCTCATAACTTCCTAAGAGACTAGACTAGGTGACAGTTTACTCCCATAACTGTTGGTGTGTGTCCATATCACTCTAGACCACCATTATGGCACATTAGTTACTCATGTATCCTATATGTATTGTAAAGTATTTACTCTTTGATTGTGGAATACAGTTAATGAGAATGCTTCCATTCTCTCTCTCTCTTGCTTCTTCTTTCTCAATTTATCTCTGCAAAAGTGTCTAGTATTTTCTAGCTAGATTTATTATGTGCAGGTTCAACACATTTACATGGTATCATAGCGGACAAAATTCTAAGCAAAAGCTACACCAAATTATTTTTGCAGGTACTGAAGATTGAAGAATACAGAAAATATGGATTATTCACCGACAATACTTCTCATGTCTCATAACTATTTGGAGCGGAAGCCAAAAATTCTTCTTCATATCAGATGTAGAGGCTTGTACCAAATAACTATGGCAATGGAAGTAGATCTTGATTCTATCGATGAGAAAACTAACTTTCTCAATAGACAAGATATGGCCATAGAATTTATTTGCTTGTCTATTTCTCCAAGAATTCTCCACCAAGTATATGATGTCTCACAAGACACAACTCCAAATGAATTGTGTACCAGATTGGAGGTTCTATTTGGGAATAAACAAGTTTGTGAATATTGCATCCAAGGCATTGGAAATATAGAGACATAAGAGAAACTATCCGAAGATCAAACCTTTTATTCTGAATAGTATTCTACACAAGTATTTGCAAAAAATTGTATTCCATTAATTCAAGATGATGTCTACTTCATTTCATTTTTTTTTTTTTTCTGAATTTCACGTGGAAGATATATGGCATGCATCTCAAGGGTCACATGAAGAAACTTTTCCATGTGCAATGTATGCATCTCAAGAGACAAAAAGGGACCCATGGACTTAAGACTCAATTCTGATATATTCTAAGAAAAATTTTCCGAAAAAAATGGATATTTGAATTCCTCTTGGAAATATATCCAATTTAAAAAAAAAACATCATCTGAAACGATGTTTGGGAAGTGAATTTATGATCATTTTAAAATCAACAAAATTTCATCATTTTTCCAGAAACGGTCGCACAATTTTCAAAGTTTCATCCAAAATTTATTTGGATATTCTTAATTACAAGAAGAGAAACTGGATATGTGTGGACATCTCAATAGTGCATCTACTTCATCAGATCTGTGCAGACATCTACATCTTCAACAAAATCTTCAACGAGCACAAACTTGCACAGTTGCGAGGTCTTCTTGGAGTGAAGGACACGATTGCTTAGCAACTGCGTTTTTTTCCTTCTCATTTTTATTTTTCTTATCCATTGTAATTTGAGGGGCAAGTTTTCCCATGACTTTTTCCCTCTTTCCTCATTTATTTAAATCTATCTTTTGTATTTGGGTACCTAACATGGCCTCGTTGTCAGGACCCATTCTTTATTTTCACCATAGTGATGTTCAGGGGGGTGTTGAAGTTACTTCACACACAACTAGGATTTATTTTTACTAAGGTTTTTCCTTGTTTATTAGTCATTATTCAGTCTCCTATATTTTAGGAAGAATATTCCTTTAGGGAGAATATTCTCTTAAGTTTTCACTTCAGTTTGATCAGTTGAGTGGAGTCTATATGGTACATTGGGATTATCACCATGCAGCATTGGGATCATCACTAGCTAATGTGAATTGTCCTTGGGATCATCATCAGACTAGCGCATTACTCATAATTCCATAATATCCTCCTCGCTTCACTCTGTTTTAGTTAGTTAACTGAGGACTGATAGACTAGTTAACTCAGACTAGGTGGCAATTCACTCTCGTAACTTCCTAAGAGACTAGACTAGGTGACAGTGTACTCCCGTAACTGTTGGTGTGTGTCCATATCACTCTAGACCACCATTATGGCACATTAGTTACTTATGTATCCCATATATATTGTAAATTATTCACTCTTTGAGTGTGGAATATGGTTAATGAGAATTCTTCCATTCTTTCTCTCTTACTTCTTCTTTCTCAATTTCTCTCTGCGAATGTGTGTGGTATTTTCTAGCTAGATATATTATGTGCACGTTCAAAACATTTACATAATGTGCAACTAATACACATACCCACCAATGGAAAGTACCCATTGGGAACAACACCATTTCCTCCTGGGGTAAGCCTTGAAGGAGAGATGCTGGAAAAGATTGAAGGTCTTAAATTTATGGATCGTGACATATACCAATGAACAAAAATTATCTAAGTTGGATAGGGAAAATTATTTGTGCAAAAGGATCGTACTAGGAAAAGGAGAAATCACGTTGGAGATATAGGAGTGGGTGACAGGGTTAGAGAAGGTAGGTATATTGAACTTGTTGGACATTCCACATTTCGGGCAAAGTTTGGAGATAAATGCATGTGTGAATATTGTTCTTAGTTGTGTCCATGGGGGGGAACTCTGTCTTGATCCCATGGTATCAATCAATATTGTGTTGATTGCATGCATTATAGGACTCTGAAAGGTCGATGAGGACCCAACCATTTTATTTAACAAGGAAGGAGAACAAGCCCTCTCAGATTTGGTGAAGAAAAAATTCCACACATTTAGGGGAAGGAGGGGATTGGATGTCAAAAACATCAATGAAAAAAATGTTTGATTTGAAACACAGATGTTGGTATGTAAGTTGTTGCACAAGTGTAGGAAACGTGAAGTACTAGTTGTAGTCATTGTAGATGCAAAGAAATTTGTGGAAGGGGTTCAAATGAACTGGGCCACCTTCTTGGTGAACCAATTTTTACAGGATTGCATTGAAGTCCAAGAAAAGGGCATGGAATTCCATTATGCATGGTTGTTGATATTGATTTCACTAATAGGGTGCCAAGAACTAGGTTACTATCGGCACATGGGATCATATAGAAAAAGTAATTTGGCTGGGATATATTCCAACTTATGGCATAAAAGAGAGGAAGCAAAGAAGTAGTTGATAAAAATGATGGATGAAAGAGATCAGTTACAAATTAATTATGAGGCTACACTCCAACAAAATAAGGAATTTAAAGGCCAAGTAGCGGAGGTCATGAAGGAAAAAGTGGAGGCCAAAGAAAGGGTGAATAAATACCTTAAGGAAAAGAATGAGGCCAAAGGGATCGCGTAGAAAACCCAAGCAGTTGTCCAAAATTATACAAGGCCATATCATAAGTCCCCATAGTAGTAGAAGCTACTATGTAGGAACAAATGCTAAATATTGGTGAAGTCATCAAGGGATTTAGAGTGTAGATTGAGGAATTACAATTGCAGAGCATGCCAGGAATGCCACTGGAAGTGTGGGAAGGTAGGGAGAGAATGAGGAAAACAACATTCGCCAATATAAAGAAATTAGTGAAACAATGCACCAAAATCTATGAGGAGAGCACACAAATATGTACAAAGTTAGAAGAAGATCCTGAGATGAAGGCGGTGGAAGCCCGATTAAGAGAATAAAAGAAAAATCATAACAATATTTGGATAAGAAAACTACTCTTCCACTCGCAGAATGTATGACAACAATTTCAGCTCAGAGGCAATCATACTTGGAAGTAGAGAAGTTGAGGGATCAACAAAATATCCTTCAACAATGATTGGAACCACTGCAAGAAGAATAAGTGAGGATAATAGGGAATTCACCACTATGTAAGGAAAGGTCAAACATGAAGCCATTGAAGAAGAAGAGAAAGTAACAAGATTGACAACATAGGGGGCCAAGGAGATAGCAACAAAAAAGGACACAATAATCAAGAAAGTGGAGGTAGTGACGGAAGCCTACCAAAATTTTATTGCAACATGGAAGAGCAGGAAACAGGCCTAAGTGGATTCAGATGAGCCATAGGTGAGTTTTGGGGGCCTATTGCACAAGCATTTTTGGAACAAGGAAATAATCACACCCACAGAAATTATAAACAAGAATGAACGAGATTGTCACCACCCATTCCCTCACTACTATAGAAACCTAGTTCTTACAGTCCCAATAGATACCTTAGGTGAGACTTCATATACACAAGCAGGTGATTCCAAAAGGGTCAGTTTCTAGTGGATTTTTTTGTTCAAAGATAACTCTAACCTAGGATCTTAGAACCCATGCACAAAGCCAACAATATCCATAAGAAATTTGGTGACTTCCTCACAATGAGGACAATATTTTGTGTGATGGCCCTCTATACAAATCATGCAAGGAAACTTCTCTTTTATTTTTGGTTGGGTGTTAGTAGTTTCTATAATATTCTATGGCTTAGAATATTTCTTGGTTCTACCCTTGTTTTTCTTCTTACCTACAGGTTGTTGAGATGAGGTGGAGTTAACCTCATTCACCTCATAGGTTTGTGGAGGAGAGGGAGTCATTTTGGTGTTGGTAATGGAACTGGTCATGCCATCGACATGGGATTACAGAGTATGTCTTGGTAGATCAACTCATAGATGGGGAGCATGAGGGATTAATTCATAAAGTGTGTTGGACTGGGAATATACCAAGTCTAAATATTGAACATAACTAATCACCTTCTCTTTAGTGACAACACCTCCCATGCAGAAATATCTAGAAATGGGTGGCAGTAGTGACTTGGTAAGCCAATCTGCCAAGAGTTGGTTCAGTATTTTGGATTTAATCAACCATCGTCACTGCCTCCATTCATGAATATGATTGTAACAACCTTCCTATGCTAAGGACATCTACTCAGTCAACCGGTGAAATTTTTTATTTTTTTT
>JASDQU010099301.1:35751-47234 GCA_032191745.1 Picea mariana
GCAAAATGAAGAATTTCAATGTATCAATTGAAAGGATAATCATCCATGTGGTGGGACCAGCTTGTGAATTACAACATATCAAAGAGAATAATGTTACTTGGAGGGAATTCAAGAAACACTTTTAAAATAAATACTGAACTAAGAGATACTATGACAGAAAGATGAAAGAGTTCTTTGAACTCAAATTTGGCAGCATGACTATAGATGAATATGAAAGAAGATTCCTAGAGTTGTTGAAGTGTTTCTCTTTCATCAAAGATGAGACTGTCAAAATCTAAAGATATTTGAGTGGACTGCCAACTTTCCTTAGTGATAAGATCCAATATGATGATCCTAAAACTATGGAAGAAACCATAAGGAGAGAGAAATGATTATATGATAAGCATAAAGGAAATCCTACTTTCCAAAGAGCTTGGTAAGACAAGAATAAGTTTAAGAGGGAACATAGGCAGAAGGGGAACAAGCCACCCTTTTTCAGGAATAATCCTCAAACATGGCTAGTGTTTAGAGAGCCCAGGATGGCTGAAGTAGTTGAACAAAGGAAAGACAACCACTTATACAATGTTGGGGTTGTAAGGGGGATCATAAGTATAGATATTTCCCTCACAAAAGTGACAAAGTGAGAGTTTTCCACAATGTTTAGCAAGAAAAAACAGTGGAGGACATGGGTAGTAGAATACCAAGGATCTATGCAACCCTGGACAACAAGGAAGTTGAGTTTCAATCAAACATGATTGAAGTTGAAGGTATGATGAATAACCATTCCTTTACTATTTTAATTTATTAAGGGGCTAGTCATAGTTATATAGATCCCAAGGTAGTGGAAAGGTTGTAATTTCTATGAAGAAAGCATGTGAAATCTCATTTGGTGTAGATGGCTATAGGATCCAAGAGAAAGGTTGTTGAGTTGGTTAAATCATCATGTCGAGTGGGCATGAATGGATTGAGTACCAAGGCATATTTGAACATCTTGCCTTTGGGATCATATGACTGCCTGATTGGTATGGATTGGTTGGACCAACACCATGCCATAATAGACTATCGTAACAAGGAATTTACTTTCCTGGATGAGGAATGGAATCGGAAAATAGTCCAAGGAATTCCCAGAGAATTTACTATCCGGGAAATTTCAGCAATGCAGATGAAGAAGTGCTACAGGAAAGGCTGTGTAATATTTGTAGCCCATATGGAGGAAGCATCTAAGGATAAGGTGCCAAATTTGGAAGATCATGTAGTCCTGGAATATTTTGAAGATGTGTTCAATGAGGTACCAGGACTACCTCCAAATATAGATATTGATTTCTCTATTAATTTTATGCCTGAATCAGCTCCAATGTCAAAGAATCCTTACAGAATGAGTACACTTGAATTGAAGGAGTTGCAAATGCATCTTGAAGAACTTCTGAAGAAGGGGTATATATTCCCAAGTATGTCACCTTGGGGTGCCCCAGTCTTGTTCATGAAAAAGAAAGATGGGACATTGAGATTGTGCATCGAATTTAGAAAGTTGAATAAAGTAACTATAAAGAACAATTATCCTCTGTCAAGGATTTATGATCTCTTTGATCAATTGAAGGATGCAAAGATAATTTCAAAGATAGATCTTAGGTTAGGATATCATTAGGTAAGGATTAAAGAGGAAGATATCAACAAGACCACCTTCAGGACAAGGTATGGCCATTATGAGTTCATAGTGGTGCGATTTGGGTTGTCAAATGCATTAGTTGTTTTTATGTTCTTAATGAATGGTGTTTTCCGGGAATATTTAGACAAGTTTGTCATCACCTTTTTGGATGACATCCTTGTATATTCCAAGTCAGAGGAACATCATGAGCATCATTTGAGGATGATGTTACAAGCACTAAGGGAGCATCAAATGTATTTGAAATTGAGCAAGTGCTCATTTTATCAAAATAAAATTCATTATTTGGGGCATATCATATCTGAAGATGGGATAGCAGTGGGCACTGAAAATATTGAGTCCATTAAAGGGTGTACAACACCTAAGAATGTGATGGAATTCAAATCCTTCATGGGTCTAGTTGGTTACTACATAATGTTTATTGTATGGTTTTTGAGAATAGCTCACCCCGTCACTTCCTTGCAAAGGAAGGGGAAGAAATTTCAATGGACAAAAGAATGTGAATAAGAGTTTCTAGCAATTGAAGAAATTGTTAACTTGTGCTCCAATTCTGAAGATCACAAATTCGAATGAAGATTTCATTGTATGCACAGATGCATGTAAAGAAGGAATAGGTGGAGTCCTCCTTCAAAATGGGTTTGTTATATGTTATGAATCAAGGAAGTTCAAAGATCATGAAAGGCTTTATGTCTCTCATGATTTGGAATTGTCAGCCATAGTGCACGCTTTGAAGAAGTGGAGGCACTACCTCATGGGAAAGAGGTTTGAGCTAAGGACAAACCATAACTGTCTGAAATATTTGTTCGATCAGCCTAATTTGAATGCTAGGTAGAGTAGATGGTTGGAATTCCTCTGTGAGTATGACCTTGATATCAAAAATATCAAAGGAAAGGAGAACAAAGTGGTTGATGCACTCAACAGGAGAGTGCATGAAATTCATGCTACATACATTAACATGTATCAAAAGGATCCTAAAGAAATAATTTATGAAGCTGCAAAAGCAGATTTGCAGTACATGGAATTGGTAACAAAATTGTAGCAAGGTAAAATGCAACAGAAAATTGAAGATTATGAATTGGGAATTGATGGAATCCTTCAGTACATAAACAAAGTCTATGTACCCAATTCTCTGGAATTGAGGAGTGCGATTTTAAAACAGATGCATAATGTGCCTTATGAAAGACACCCAGGATATCAGAAAACAGTTTCAGTAGTCAAGAGCCAATATTATTGGCCCGACATGAAGAGGGAGATTGTTGAACACATAGCTAAATGCTTGGAATGTCAAAAGGTAAAGGATTAGCATAGACACCCAGCTGGTTTACTACAGCCATTACCCATTTCTTAGTGGAAATGGGAAGTGGTGACAATGGATTTCATCACGGGATTGCCTAGAATGAACAAACAGCATGATGCAATCATGGTAGTGGTGGACAAGTTTACTAAAGCCACCCATTTCATTCCTATGAAGACTACTCACAAAGAAACTAATGTTGTTGATATCTATATTAGAGAAGTAGCACGATTGCATGGAATACACAAGACAATTGTGTCTGACAGAGACCCAAAGTTTACATCAAATTTTTGGAAGGGGTTATTCAAAGGGTTTAGAACAAATATGAACTTCAACACTGCTTATCATCCTGAGTTTGATGGGAAAACAGAAAGGGTGAAACAAGTGATAGAAGATATGTTAAGAATGTATGTGATGGAAAAAACATCTAAATAGGAAGATTATCTACACTTGGTAGAATTTTCCTACAACAATGGGTATCAAGAATCACTGAAGATGAGCCTGTTTGAATCACTTTATGGTAGAAAGAGAAACACCCCAATAAGCTGGGACAACCCAGCTGATATAGAAATAACTGGGCCAGAGTTTCTCAAGGAAATAGAAGAGAAAATGCGGAAGATTAAGTAGAATTTGAAGGATGCCCAAGACAGGAAGAAAATTTATGCTGATAAGAACAAAACCCATAGGGATTTTAAATTGGGTGATCATGTTTTCTTGAAATTAAAAGCCAACAAAAGTTCCCTGAAGATAGGAAATTGTTCCAAGTTGGCCGCCATATATTGTGGACCATTTGAAATCCTAGAAAGGATTGGACCAATTGATTATATTCTTACATTGCCTTCATCCATGATTGTTCATAATGTATTTCATGTTTCATGGCTCAAGAATTATATACCTAATCCTAATCACGTGATTGATTGGAATGTGATTCAGTTGGAGCAAGAAGGAACCTTTCAAGTGCATCTGGTGCACATATTGGACAAGAAGAGAAAGAAGTTATAGAATCGAGCCATAGGGCTCGTAAAGGTCCAGTGGACCTCGTACGGTCCCAAGGATGCGACATGGGAGCATGAGGATGCTATGTAGGCATATTCCCAACATATTTTTGAATATTTTGAAAATCTTGTTGATGTTGTGTAAATAAGTTGCACTAAGGACAGTGAAAAAATAAGGGGAGGGGATTGTAATATCCCCAAGGATGAGCCCCAGTTATATTTATCAATTGTAACATGTTTTGTAGGATGGTGAGAAAAGATATTATAAGATAATAGGATTAAGTTTTTATTAGGTCGGTGAGCCTAGGTGTTAAAGGCTAGGAGCATGTTTTGTACATGTAAATAATCATATTATTAATATAAAAACATCATTGCGTGTAGAGAGACCACGAAGAAAGAGTATGGGGGACTAAGCTCCACTAGGTTGGGGAAGGGAGAGGGGGTTGAGAGGATAGAAATAGGGACTGAGATTAAGATATTAAGTCCAAGAATAATTTATTATTATTCTAAATGTCATAGAAGGATAATATTATATCCTAAGTTCCTTTGGGAAGAGGGAAGGACTTCCAAATGGAAAGGAACATGATTCACGAGAGATAGGTGTCATATCAGACACATGCAGTTTTAAGTGGGAATTCTTGTTGTCTGGGGGGGAATCACAGAGGTTCAGGGACACACAGTTGGCTTTCACACTCTCACCATTCTCGTCGTTCTCTGACCAGTCAGCCACCTTTATCTTGAAAATTTCACTCACGCACCGAAAAAAAAAACCACACAGCCAACCATTTCCGCCATTGTTAAACCCGTGGCCATAATGAACCTCTGTGACTTGTGCGCACTGGTATTTTGCTGAGCCATAATTTTCCTTACCTGATTTCTGTTGTTTCCTCTGCCCTTGCCCATTTGTCTTAGGAGCTATATAGAAGAAATAGGTTGTCAGGCCTGTGGTTTTCAATGGTGGGTTGTCAGGCCCATAGATTGAAGAGGCGGGTTGCCAGGCCTGTGAGTAACTCTCTCTAGGTGAGAGAATGTGTTGAGGAAGTGAATTCTTCTAGAGGGAGTCCAGTAACAGCTACATATCTCTGAGAGTTATTTTTTGTCCTGTTGTTGAAGCCCTAGAAGGGAGGTGGAGCAGTCGATGAACTGTGTGACAGTGAAGTTGTATACTCCTGGGGTGGGACATGCATGTGGGGACATAAATGGACTAAGTACCAAGGAATATTTGAACATCATGCCATTGGGTTTATATGAATGTCTAGTTGTTATGGATTGGTTGGACCAACACCATACTATCTTAGACTATCATAACACGACATTTAATTTCTTGGATGAGGAAGGGAACCCAAGAACAGTCCAAGGAATTCCTAGGGCAGTTATTGTTCGAGAGATCTCAGCAATGCAACTGAAGAAGTGTTACAGGAAGGGATACTAAATATATGCAACCCATATGGAGGAATCATCTAAGGATAAGGTTCCAAATTTGGATTATCATGCAGTCCTGAAAGATTTTTAATATGCATTTAAGGAGATACCAGGACTACCTCCAAAGAGAGACATTGATTTCTTTATAAATTTTATGCCTGGAGCAGCTCCAGTATTAAAGACTCCCTATAGAATGAGTACACCAGAGATAAATGAGTTGCAAATGCATCTTGAAGAGATACTGACGAAGGGGTATATATGGCCAAGTGTGTCACCTTGGGGCACCCCAGTCTTGTTCATGAAGAAGAAAGATGGGACATTGTGATTGTGCATCGATTTCAGAAAATTGAACAAAGTGACCATAAAGAACAAGTATCCTTTGCCAAGGATCGATGATCTCTTTGATCAGTTAAAAGATGCAAGGATATTCTCAAATATTGATGTCATATCATGATATCATCAAGTAAGGATTAGAGATGAACAAATCAACAGGACTGCCTTCAGGACAAGGTATGGTCATTACGAATTCACAGTTGTGCCATTTGGGTTATCAAATGCACCAACTCTTTTCATGTGCTTAATGAATGGTGCTTTCCAAGAATATTTAGACAAGTTTGTCATTGTCTTCTTGGATTAAATCCTTGTATATACCAAGTCAAAAGAAGAGCATGAGAATCATTTGAGGATGGTGTTACAAGTGTTAAGAGAGTGCCAACTATATGCCAAATTGAGTAAATTCTCATTTTATCAAAATAGAATTCACTATTTGGGGCATATTTAATCAAAATAAGGGATAACAGTGGACCTTGAAAATATCGAGGCCATTAAAGGGTGGAAAACACCTAAGAATCTGATAGAAGTCAGATCCTTCATGGGTCTAGCTCGCTACTACAGAAGGTTCATTGTAGGGTTTTCAGGAATTGCTCACCCAATCACTTCCTTGCAAAGGAAGGGGGTAAAGTTTCAATGGAAAACAAAATGTGAAAATATCTTCCAACAATTGAAGCAATTGTTAAACAATGCTCCAATTCTTAGGATTTTTTATCCAAATGAAAATTTCATGGTTTGCACAGATACATGCAAAAAAGGACTTGGTGGAGTCCTTAGCCAGAACAAATTTGTGATATGTTTTGAATCTAGAAAAATGAAAGAACATGAAAGGCTCTATGCCACTCATGATTTGGAGTTGGCTGCCATAGTGCACACCCTAAAGAAGTGGAGGAACTACCTCATGGGAAAGAGGTTTGAGATGAGGATAGACCATAATGGTATGAAATACTTGTTTGATCAGCCAACTTTGAAGGCTACAGAGAGTAGATGGTTGGAATTCCTTCGTGAGTATGACTTTGATATTAATCACAAAAAAGGAAAAGAGAAGAAAGTGGTTGATTCACTCAGCAGGAGAGTGCATGAATTGTATGCTAAAACCATTATCATGTATCAAACTAATCTTAAAGGCAGAATTTTTGAGGATGCAAAAGATGATTTGTAGTACAAAGAATTGGTAACAAAATTGCAGCAAGGTAAAATGCAGCAAAAAGTTGAAGATTATGAATTGGGGAATGATGGAATTATCCTATACAGGAACACGACTTATGTACCCAACTCTTATGAATTAAGGAGTACAATTTTAAAACAGGTGCATAATGTACCTTATTTTGGACACCTGGGATATCATAAAATAGTTTCAACAGTCAAGAGCCAATACTATTGGCCAAGCGTGAAGAGGGAAATTGTTGAATACATTGTTAAATGCTTGGAGTGTCAAAGGGTCAAGGCTAAGCATAGACACACAGCTGGGTTGTTGTAGCCATTACCCATTCCTGAGTGTAAGTGGGAAGTGGTGACAATGGATTTCATCGCCAAATTTCCCAGAACAAGCAAGCAACATGATGTTATCATGGTGGTGGTGGAAAAGCTTACTAAAGCTTCCCATTTCATTCTTATGAAGCTTACTCACGAGGTAACCAATGTTGCTAATATATCTATGAGGGACGTAGAATGCTTGCATGTCATACCCAAGACAATTGTGTCTGAAAAAGACCCAAAGTTTACCTCAAAGTTTTGGAAGGGGTTATTTAAAGGGTTCAGAAAAAATCTAAACTTCAACATAGCTTATCACCTAGAGTCTGATGGGAAAACAGAGAGAGTGAACCAAGTGATAGAGGATATGATAAGGATGTATGTAATGGACAAACCTTCTAAATGGGAAGATTATCTACACTTGGTAGAATTTTCCTACAACAATGCGTACCAAGCATCACTAAAGATGAGCTCGTTTGAGGCACTTTATGGCAGAAAGTGAAACACACCAGTAAGATGGGACAACCCAGTTGACAGAGAAGTGATTGGGCCAGAGTTGCTTAGAGAAATGGAAGAACACATGTTGAAGATTAAACATAATTTAAAATTTTCCCAAGATAGACACAAAAGCTATGTTGAAAAGGGAAGAAATAATAGGGAATTTAAAGTGGGTGATCATGTTTTCTTGAAGGTGAAGGCCAATAGAATTTCCTTGAAGTTGGGAAACTGTTCCATGTTGACAGCCAGATATTGTGGGCCATTTGAAATCCTAGAGAGGATTGGACCAGTAGGTTACATGTTTGCATTACCTACATCTATTTCTATACATAATGTATGCCATGTATCATTGCTTAAGAAATATATACATGATGATAATCATGTTATTGATTGGAATGTGATTCAGGTGGAGCAATAAAGTGATTTTCAAGCGCATCTAGTATGCATTATGGACTGGAAAATCAAACAGCTCAAGAATTGAGCCATAAGGCTTGTAAAGGTCCAATGGACTTGGTACGGTCCCGAGGACACAACTTGGGAGCATGAAGATGCTATGCAGGCAAAATACTTGCATCTTTTTGAAGATTTTGAAAATCTTGTTGATGTTATGTAAATGAGTTGCACTGAGGACAGTGAAAAAATAAGGGGAGGGGATTGTAATACCCCAAGGCTGAGCCCCTGTTGAATTGTAATGAGGTTTAGTGATGTTTATAGGCTGGTGATCCAAGTAATTAGAAGATGGTAGGCTTATGTGTTTATTAAGTCAGAGAGCTTAGATGCTAAGGCCAGTGAGCCTATTTTTGTATATGTAATTATGGAGATTATTAATAAAATACATCATTGTGTGTAGACAAACCACGAAGAAAGATTTATGGCATGTTGTTGAAGCCTTGGAAGGGAAGTGGAGCAGTCGATGGACTATGGAACAGTGAAGGCGTATATTTTTGGGGTGGGATAGGAATGTGGGGAATGTGATTCCATGACTAGTGGGAGTAAGTAGGCTCCTTGGAGGGAATCCTTCCTGTTGCATTATGCAACTTTGCATAGCCTCAGCCTAGCCTACTACTGATATCTTGGAGCAATGTGGTCTAAGGCTGGAATGTTCATGGAAGGTCTACATGCAGTCGGTGGTCTTCTCATAAAAAGGTAAGTACCAATCTATGCTAATTTTACATGATATGTTTGTATGTTGTGTATATTGTACATGTGTTAGAATGTTATCAAAATTGTCTATATATGTTGCATGTATGTGTTTATTTCCACTTCCACATGAATATGTGTATGAGAAGAATGTTTATGTCTATTTAAATTGCAATATGTGTGTGTGTGTGTGTGTGTGTGAGAGAGAGAGAGAGAGAGAGAGAGAGAGATCAAACAGAGCGTGCATAGCCTAGTGGATTAAGACTGGGATTTGTTACAATCTGGTTTCAGAATAGTTTGGTTTTGAATTAGTGGTGTGCCACCTTCCAGGGTGGTCGGGGGACATTACAAACAGTGTGGCAGAGAAGGGGGTCCATTCTCTTGGGTTGTGCAAGCTAGGTTGAAGAGAATTGGTGTACCTTGGATTGCTGTGTGTGTTGAGAAGCCTATGAGAGCTTGAGTGTTGACTGGGTTGGAAAGTTGAGTGACACCCTAGAACTTTCCTTGTGGATTCATAGCCCTGGCCACGGGGTGACATTGTTGTGGAGACTTGAAACAACAGTTTCTATGGTTGGGTGGAACGTCCTTGGTCTGTATCCAGTTGGTGATTCGTTTCATTAATGATAAGTGTTCTCTCTCATGTTTTTATTTACTTACGTATTTATTTTGTTGTGTATTAATTATTATCTGTGAGATTCATGTTTATAATGTGCATTCTTACTGGGTTTTGTTTTTCATGGCACACTATTTATTTCATTTATGTTGTAGCATGGATCTTTATTAATGCATGCAAGTATTTCATGCTTGATTTCGGATTAATTATTATTAGAATTCAAAATCGGTTCAGAAGTGAGTTTTGAAGTAGCATGGCCAGCCTCTGTGTGGCTAGGTATGTTACATTCCCACATGATGAAGTATCTAAGGCATTGGAGGATATAAATAGTTAGAGTATTTATTCCCTCCCAAGTATTAATCAATCCTATATCAAAATATATGTGGAGGAACCTACTAGGTGCATCACATTGATCAAGATTGTATTACCCAAGCTAAAAAATGTTGAAAAAAAGGATAACTTGAAGCACTAATTCTGTTGGATTATTGAGAGGGGGGATGAATCAGTAATAGCGTAATTATAATCCTTTTTCTCAAAATAATCCAATTTTTATATCAATGTAGAATTATTATCCAATAATGAGCAATAATAAATGAACAATCACACACATACACATTACATCAGTGTTTTATGTGGAAACCCAAATTGGGAGAAAACCACAGAATGCCTTTTCTTATATGTCTTGAAGAATTACATTCATTGGAAGCACCAACTTCCTTTGTTTTCCAGCTGCAATTGGAAGGAGGCTCCAACCCCCTAGTTTCTCAGGATACAACTTGAGGGAAGCTCCAACTCCCCAATTCTCTAGCTACAACAAGAAGGAGTCTATAACCCCCTATGTTCTCCGGCTACAACCAGAAGGTGGCTACAACCACTTGTCCTTGCCCCGTCAAACCACCCTGAAGTAGAAGTAGAATGATGGAACCACTCTCACACTATCACTGTGAGATATATCGCTGTAAACATGTACCAATAAACCTAAACCATGCATCAACTTGTACCTCAACCTGTACCATAAACAAGTGCATCAACCATGCACCAACTTGTACCAAACAATCTGTAATCAACCTGTATCATAAACAAGTGCAACCAACCATGTACCAAGTATGTACCAATCATGTTTCAAGTACTCATCAACTATGACTCATCAATATGTACCAACATCATCAACTATACACCTCATGTATGTGTCAACTCATCAACTACTTGTCTCAACCATGTACCCAGCTTGTACCTCAACCAAAATCCCTCATCAATTTCATCATCCAAACATGATTTGTAACTCTATAATAGACCTGGTGCATATGGTCACATACCTACAAACCTTCCTTAATTTTAAACAACAAGAGACTAGCATTTTCATCAAACTTTTCTTTAGTCTCACATGACTAATTTTGGATTAGTCAACAACCCTAACTTGAAATAGTCATAACTTTGTACCTGTAATGAATAAATATCTGAAACTGATACACAATGTTCTTCAGTGTGTTTTTTTCAATTCATCCAGGTATCAGTACTTGGAACCTGTCAGAAAAGGATTTATAGAAAAAATGGCATACCTTGCTAAATTCTAGCTTATTCTAGAGAGTGACCGTGTAAAGTGTACCCCGCATGGAATATTTATTGAATCAATATGAAACTATTACAAAGAATACTAAAAACTATAATATAACCAAAACATTTGGTTTTATGAAATTTGGAATTGTTATGAATAATTTATGACATTTTTACCCGAAACACCTATTTTTGACTAGTTTCAGGACTAGCCACAAACGCTATATTCCACGAAATGTAACTCCAAAAATGCAACGACCCACAAGCTGAATTTTTTACCATAGATAATTGGATATGTTTCCTCAATTTCATAGAAATTTCATGGTCTGAATCATTCTAGAAATTGTTTTATTTATAAAATGGTGAGATAACCTGTAAATAACATACCTTAGAAAGCGTCATCAAAATAATTTATCCTTCCTTGAATTCCGGCCTTCTTTTCTTCACCTTCCCTCAGAAATTCGGCTTAGATATCCTTTGGTTATCTAATAAACCTATATATATTCAATATTCTCAAGTGTA
>JASDQU010099302.1:4981-19822 GCA_032191745.1 Picea mariana
ATATTATTACACTACCCAACTTTAGTTTCTATAAATTTGAAGGAAACTTCTACTCGTTTCCTATTTAAAAAATTGAAAATAAAAACACTTAAAAATTAATAAAAATAAAAATCCCACTTTTAACAAAAACAAAAGATTATTTTCCCATTAAAATTAGGAGAAATAATATATATTAAATTATATTTTTAATTAAAGAATTCCCTTGACATTATATTATTATCCCATACAGTAAATCCTTTTACTTTATTCTAGTATAGTATTATCTCATAATAATTATATTAAATCTGAGATAATACTATAATAGAATAAAGTAAAAGGATTTAATGTATGGGATAATAATATAATTTCAAGAGAATTCTTTAATTAAATATAGGATTAGAATAAAGTAAAAGGATTTAATGTATGGAATAATAATATAATTTCAAGAGAATTCTTTAATTAAATATAGGATTTAATATATATTACTTCTCCTAATTTTAATGGGAAAATAATTTGTTATTTTTTGGGTTAAAAGTGAGATTTTTATAACTTGTTATTTTTTTTTGGTTAAAAATGAGATTTTTATTTTTATTAATTTTTAAGTGTTTTTTTTTTTTATTTTTTTTATTTTTTTTATTTTTATATTAAAAATATTTAATTATTTAATTAATAAATTGTAATTAGAAGATTTTATTTTTTATTAATAAATTTCTCAAAATTATATTCAAAATTTTTAATTTCTTTTATTTAAAAATCAATTTAACAAAGATGTTTTCAAAAAGATATTTGGTAAAACTATAACCATCATTCATTTAAAAAGATTTTCAAATAGATATTTATCATAAAGTTAACATTCAATATCTTCGTAAGGTTAACTTATTATAGTGAATTAAGAAGCCTTATGGATAAGATCTTTTGCAAGTCACTACACTATCAACATCATCTTTGTATTGAAAAAAAAACATAACATAATTTTGGATCTTATTTGGTCTCATGTTGAGGTGAATTAATCATGTTTTTTAATGAAATTTTTAGTTTTAATATACAAATCATTAAAAATTTTGGATCTTATTTGGTCTCATGTTGAGGTGAATTAATCATTTTTTTTTAATGAAATCTTTAGTTTTAATATACAAATCATTAAATAGTTAGTAGTAGTTTATCACAAATTTTGCAAGATTAAGTAATGTTATTGGAAACTTTAACATTAGTTTGAATTTGATTTTGTTCGACATATAATATTATTATATTAAAGTTTGAATTTATCATATTGCTATTCATTATATGTTATGATATGGGATAATGGTTATCCTTATCATCATAAGTGAATTTTCTATGAAGAAACTTGTAACTTCTCATGAGATGCACATGTACAAGTTATTTATTCAAATGTTCCAAAGTTATTTATTCAAATGTTCCATTGATATGATTAGACAAACAATTAGAGGTGCCAAACTCTCGAAAAATATTCAAGCGTATCTGTTTTCACAAGAATAATTTTTTATCACAAGATTTATTCTTGATCTTATATTCAAGTGTGTTTGTATTTAGATTCAAATTTAGAGTGATAAGGTGAGGAGTCATGGCAAATACATAGTAAGTGGTCCTAAGATTTTCTATCTTACCTCTTTTATTTGCATGTATGATAAAAATATGACAAATTTATGCTTTCTAGGAGCTAAATATGAGCTAAAGACCTAGGTGGTTGAAGGAGAATGATAATATGATGGGTCATTGAACAAGGTTTTCAACTCATAGTACCCAGATCTTCTTGTTATTTTTACAAGCCCATTTGGTTCCTATCCCTACTTTTGTACTTTTGGTGATGTATAGTTTTTCTTCAAGCAAATTTGAACTCCTGAATGGGTTATGGGAATGATGGAAGGGGAGGAAGTCCAACTCCTAGACTACTCTGAAGATGTTATAGCGGAGGAAGAGGTTTTGTCCCACCTAATTATTTTGACAAGTCAAATCAACCTAGGATTTTGGTGGAGGTACCCATTTCAAGGCAAAGGACTTTAGAAACCTAGGAAAAAATGGATCAAATACTGGGCTTAATGAAAAAATCCGAACATTTGATGGCATGTCATGAGTGTGTAGTATTCCAAACAAGTTCTTTACTGCATAATGGTAGGGGGTTAAAATCGAGGCTAAAGGATCTAAGGTCACAACAGGTGAGGTGGTAAGGGGTTTATAGAACAAATATAAAACAAGCTAAGTTAGGTATATTTGAGAGAAAAAATTGGGAAGGAGAAATCCTAGACAAAGAATGCAGCTCGGGAGAGGGTTTTGTAGGAATCCATTTGGATTTGGAATCCCTCAACAAAAGTCAAATGTAGGAGGCTAAGGTAAAGGTCATGGTAAATAACACCCAATAAAAGAGGTCCAAGCATTGTGTAAGCAAACATGAAGTGGTTTGAAAGGTGGTGGGTGAAGACTTGTTCATGGAGCAAATCTTAGAGTTTAAGGGTATAGCTTTGATAGGGTGTTTTTATGGTCATTAGTTGGCATAGGATATGTTGGTGTCATGAATGTGGGTACAATGGTCTCCATTGCTTGGTTATTCACCGCATTTACATATGATGCCTATAGGTTAACTAGGCTTTGTCATGAAGACAAATGAAGATGTAGAGGAAATTATGGGGAATCTATAGTATTGGAGTGTGTCAATTTTGTCATTGGAGTGATGGCACCCTATTTTCAACCCTAGTGAAGTATCCATAAACAAAATATCGGTATGGATTGTTGTCGCAGGATTTGTACTTATGCAAATCCCAACACAAGAGACAAAATATTGTGTAACTATGGAAGATCCTACCACTATCACCTTAGTAAGAACTTCCCTCATTTTAGTGATGGAAGAGGTCCACCACAAGGGAGGATTCCCCGGTGACCTCAAGGGATCAAAGCAACAAGTATAGTAGCCAAGCCTACTGCCCCCTCTCTTGATCACTGAAATATTGGTCTAGGTCAAGGTAGTAGAAGAGGTACGAAGTTGTTTGAGTAAATACCTAGAACAATAACACTTTACAACATATATATGATTATTTCCAGTCCAAATATGCAATTAATACCTCTTTAAGACACTATACAAGATAAGTTTCCATGGATGTTATAAATTTGCAGCAATAAACAATGATGTAAAAACAATGAATGATTTATAACAACAACAACAATTAGTGCTCATAAATGCAACAACTGACCATGAAAACTTAGCATACATCCATTAGAACAGTATCCAATTGTTAGATGCACTTTTTGAATAAGTTAGGCCACCTTTACATGCAACAAATTAAAGTGTTATCAGATGGCCGAAGAAAATTTTTGTAACAACATCAAATCATTCAATGGATTTTCCCATGTTAATGTTAGTTAGGTTAGTAGAATGCTTAAGAGAGTTGAGAGAATGAGTTTGTCAAACAATTCACCATGAGAATGCTTTAAAAGCAATGCCTTTTAAGGGTTATGGAGTCTAATAACAACAAATGCAACTAAGCATGAAACTTGATCTAGTTGCAACCAAGAGGTAGGACTCAAACTCTAAGGTGCTATCACATTAGGGCCTTAGGGATTGAATCTCTAGGAGAAGGATTTCTAGGGTGCAAGCACATTTAGGCCCTAGAAATCTTTTCTCCCTTATTGTAGCTTCATCTAGGTCAAAATCAAAAGTCTAGGGATAAAATCCTAAAGTGATAACACTTCAGGGATTTAGGAGTCTAACCCTAGCAAGGATTCCTTCACAAATTTTGGAAAAAAATAATCATGTGAGAGGAGGAAGCACTTCTGCTCCTCTCTTAGGGTTTCACCAAGCAAGACATCTAGCATGAAAAATTAAATTTACCATGAAACATTAATAGCATAAGAATGATGCATTTTTTTTTAAATGAAATCTTTAGTTTTAATATATAAATTATTAAATAATTAGTGGTAATTTATCACAAAATTTGCAAGATTAAATAATGTTATTGGAAACTTTAACATTAGTTTGAATTTGATTTTGTTTGACCTATAATATTATTATATTAAAGTTTGAATTTATCATAGTGCTATTCATTATATGTTTTGAAGATTTTCTATCTTACCTCTTTTATTTGCATGTATGATAAAATATGACAAATTTATATTTTCTAGGAGTTAAATACGAGATAAAGATCTAGGTGGTTGAAGGAGAATGATAATATGATGGGTCATTGAACAAGGTTTTCAACTCATAGTACCTAGATCTTCTTGTTATTTTTACAAGCCCCTTTGATTCCTCTCCCTACTTTTGTACTTTTGGTGATGTATAGTTTTTCTTCAAGCCAATTTGAACTCTTGAATGGGTTATGGGAATGATGGGAGGGGAGGAAGTCAAACTCCTAGACTACTTTGAAGATGTTATAGCGGAGGAAGAGGTTTTGTCCCACCTAATTATTTTGACAAGTTAAATCAACCTAGGATTTTAGTGGAGGTTCCCATTTAAAGGCAAAGGACTTTAGAAACCTAGGAAAAAATGGATCAAATAGTGGACGTAATGATATAATCCGAACATTTGATGGCATGTCATGAGTGTGTCGTATTCCAAACAAGTAATTTACTTCAAAATCATAGGGGGTTAAAATCGAGGCCAAAGGATCTAAGGTCATGACATGTGAGGTGGTAATGGGTTTGTAGAACAAATATAAAAAAAGATAAGTTAGGTCTTTTTGAGAGAAAAAATTGGGAATGAGAAATCCTAGACAAAGAATGCATCTTAGGAGAGGGTTTTGTAGGAATCCATTTGGATTTGGAAGCCCTCAACAAAATTCAAATGTAGGAGGCTAAGGGAACAATCATGGTAAATAACACCCAATAAGGGAGGTCCAAGCATTGTGTAAGAAAACATGAAGTGGTTTGAAAGGTGGTGGGTGAAGACTTGTTCCTGGAGCAAATCTTAGAGTTTAAGGGTCTAGCTTTGAGAGGGTGTTTTTACGGTCATTAGTTGGCATAGGAGATTTTGGCGTCATGACTGTGGGTTCAATGGTGTCCATCGCTTGGTTATTCACCTCATTTACATATGATTCCTATAGGTTAGCTAGGCTTTGTCATGAAGACAAATGAAGATGTAGAGGAAATTATGGGAAATCTATAGTATTGGGGGGTGTCAATTTTTTCATTGGAGTGATGGCACCCTATTTTCAACCCTAATGAAGAATACATAAACAAAATATCGGTATGGGACATTATCGAAGGATTTGTACTTATGCAAATCCCAACACAAAACCCCAAATCTTGCGTAACTATGGAAGATCCTACCACAGTCACCTTAGTAAGAAATTCCCTCGTTTTAGTGATGGAAGAGGTCCACCACAAGGGAGGCTTCCCCGGTGACCTCAAGGTATCAAAGCAACAAGTATAGTAGCCAATCCTACCACCCCCTCTCCTGATCACCGAAATATTTGTATAGGTCAAGGTAGTAGAAGAGGCATGAAGTTGTTTGAGTACCTTCGTGGAACAAGAACACTTTACACCATATATATGATTATTTCCAATCCAAATATGCAATTAATACCTCTTTAAGACACTATACAAGATAAGTTGCAACGGATGTTATAAATTTGCAGCAGTAAACAATGATGTAAAAACAATGAATGATTTATAACAACAACAACAATTAGTGCTCATAAATGCAACATTTGACCATGAAAACTTAGCATACATCCACTAGAACATTATCCAATTGTTAGATGAACTTTTTGAATAAGTTAGGCCACCTTTACAAGAGTGTATGCAATGAATTAGAGTGTTATCAGATGGATGAAGAAAATTTTTGTAACAACATAAAATTATCCAATGAATTTTCCCATGTTAATGTTAGTTAGGTTAGTAGAATGCTTAAGAGAGTTGAGAGAATGAGTTTGTCAAACACTTCACCATGAGAATGCTTTAAAACCAATGCCTTTTAAGGGTTATGGAGTCTAATAACAACAAATGCAACTAAGCTTGAAACTTGATCTAGTTGCAACCAAGAGGTAGGAATCAAACTCTAAGGTGATAACACATTAGGGCCTTAGGGATTGAATCTTGAGGAGAAGGATTTCTAGGGTGCAAGCACATTTGGGCCCTAGAAACCTTTTCTCCCTTATTGTAGCTTCAACTAAGTCAAAATCAAAAGTCAAGGGATAAAATCCTAAAGTGATAACACTTCAGGGCTTTAGGAGTCTAACCCTAGCAAGGATTCCTTCACAAATTTTGGAAAAAATTAACCTTGTGAGAGGAGGAAGCACTTATGCTCCTCTCTTAGGGTTTCACCAAGCAAGACGTCTAGCATGAAAAAGTAAATTTACCATGAATCATTAATAGCATAAGAATGAAATTACAGAAAATTCACTTACTTCACCAAGAAACCATGAGATAAAACCCTAATTGCAAGAAATTCCCTCCAAAATCAACAAAGAGCATCCACAATTGACCTCCCAAACATAGCGCACAAGTGTAGAAGAGCTAGATAGCCTAATAGGGAAAATATTTTAGAAGTAATCTCTCACAAAGCTGAGGAAAAATGTGATGATAAAATGAAATGAGATTGTGGCCTATTTATATGAGGCCATCCTAATACAATTTTTCCACATAATTTTTTAATGAAATAAAACAAGTGGGGTTGACTGCTTAGTTTCCCTCTACATAATGCCAAAAATGAAATATACATCAAATAAAACCTTAAAAAGGGTGACATTATGCCCTAAAAGGGTGACATAATGATCAGATGCGAGACGTCAAGGCTCAAGGAGTGAAAAATTAGGCCTCCAAAGGCCATGTGGCATGCTCCAATGTGCAGGGGTGTGAATCATGGTGTCCTCTCACCCCAATCCATGTCAAATAATCTCCGGAAACATAAAATCCATCAAACCCTAGCCCTAAAAGGTGGCATCAAGGCTAGAGGGTGACTTTATAGGCCTTCAAAGGCCACATCCAAGTGCAAGATGTGTGAAATATTGTCCCCAAGTGATGCTACAGTGCCTCCAAAGGAAATTTCCTCCACCCTATGTGTACAAGAGCTCTGGGGTGCTCTACCCAACCTGTGAGCTTCTAGTCCATATGAGTGGCATAATGACTAGAACTACTCAAACCAAGCCCATCTGTCCATTTTCCAAGGTTCTGAGAATGTGAGAGGCACTTATGAGGGCGGTGAGTCACCAGATGATCCAATACTCTCCATAAAACGTTCCAAAGTATTGCAATAAAGGCACAACGTCCTAGGTGCAAGCCCAAGACATCCCTCAAGGACCATGTCAGGGCCATCCAAAACTAGCCGAGGTATAAGACAAGGTCAGTCAAAGTATAAGACAAGGTAATTCAAAGTATAAGACAAGGTCAATCAAATTTCAAAAGAAACATTATTCGTTAAAACATGTGAAGTAAGCTGTAAATTAAGACATAAGCCATGTAAAATGATTCACCCTAGTATCCCCTTCAAGAATCACACTGGTCAGGACCCCATGCGAGTTACCAAGTTTAAGTATGGGAGGGTATTCATCCAACCCTATTAGGTGTGCCACCTAGACATGAAATAAAATAAACCAGGTACAGGGATAGGTCCCGAGAGTGACAAGGGAAAGTAAAAACCCATAAATAGTAAGCGTGAATGTGATATGGTATTAAGGCTTACTTCATGTCTTATGGTATCGATTTCTATGAGCCCTTTCCTCGGTACTTTTTTCATTCTAAACCCCTTATTTTCCTTTTGATACCCAATTATCATTTGGAAGTCCCCTTTATAAAGTTTCAAGATTCATTCCTTTATGTTTCACTGAAAAACAGTACTTTATAATAGGTGCATTCATACACATCCAAACATGGGCGATTACCATTAGAGGGGGTAGATCTCAAGCTGGTCTAAGGAATTTATGGAGGCCTTTATAATTTAGAAATATCATATACATAGAGTAGTTTCATCAACCTTTGGGCCTTTATCCCCTTCTTCTCATGAGAGAATGGGACCATAGTCGAAATTTATGATATGTGAAAGGCTTTAAGATGGAAGGTGTTAAGTATGATTGGGAACAGAATGTTACCGTTGGGAGCCCCCCCAATATTACCTATTTTCCATGGGTGGTGACAACACTGGAATATGGCACAAACGCTGACCACCAAGGTGAAACAAGGCAATTGACACAATTTCCCAAACCAATGATCCATTATCCAATTTCAACCAAGGATTTTCACCCACATGCTTGATAAATTAAGTACAACACTTTGAATGAAAGAAGGACTAACATACCTCATGGTGACAATGGCTTACTGTCTCCCATACTTTGAGTTGCTTGAATATGATGAGCCTTGGTTGATCTGTGCTGGGAGGAAAATTGTTACAACAAATTTTTCCTCACCCCATGCAACTTTCTTAGATGGCCTTTCCATTTCCCTATGCATACTTGAAGTCCCCTTTTGCACCTTCCAGATCCAAGAAAACATATTTTTCCACTTATACGCTCCCTATCAATTATACATCAAGCATATATGCATATTTCTCTACTATAGCCTGCATACATCGGGTTTGATGCTGAAAATTAAAAATAATGTCAGGTTTCCATGCCATGTAATGATATCCATGATCATTGACCTTCCATATACTGGAAATGCTCTAAATTGGCCCTTCAGTTCCATTTTAAGGCTATAAATTGAGCCATATCCAAGCCTTGATGGATTAAAGAATTCAACTTTGAGAGCAAAGACACTCTAGAGAAATTTCACTTCATATTGAGTCTGCATCCCTTTGTCCTTGAAAGTATGAACTCCTTTTTCAACCCCCAACTCTTCATTCTTTGTGATAGAGAACTGTTGACGGGCGTAAGTGACACACCGTCAACTGGAAGGTCAAATCTAGACCGAGGTTGTCTAATTAACCCAAGCCGTTTGGAATGAAATGAACTGACGGGTTTAATGGCTCCGTTGGCCAACTAAAGTCCTAAAAATGATAAAATAAATGAAACTAATCTAAAATCTATGAATATATGTTTACTAACAAAAACATGAATATGTACAAATAGTTACAAACAATTTATATACAACTTGCAGGGTTTACTAGAAATCTTGCGAAATGGATATTCTTAAAAGTGTTTATAAAGAGATAAAGAAAGCACATGCCTTTTTTTATTTCTTTTGAATGTCTAAAAATCTAAAACTAATGAATGCTAAGCAAATATAATTGAAATAAGAATACATAAACAGTCAAAGCTAATTCAAATTTTTCTTATTTCATTAATACATAATCCAACTAAATAACCAACAAACTAACCTGTAACTAATCGATTAAATTCAGTTTATCTTCCTATGTAATTCAAGCTCCTAATTGTCTTTCATATGAGGGAAACCTGTGACAAAACAATGCCAATATTTCCAGAATAAATTCAAATCAAATGTTTAATGTGTCAGAGTGAGAATACGACAACAGAAAGATAACTGTGAAAATCTTATGATCTCACGATAATCAATAACTTAGAATGAAGAGAAACTCAATTCAAATCATTAATACAATCCATCATTTAATATCTTAGAATAAATCGACAATAATCAAATGGCAGATTGATCACAAATGTAAAAATGGAATAACAAATTATAGACAACATCTAAATACTTAATAATATGAAACACCATATGATAACTAGACTAAAGCTGCATTAAACATACTAATATTTCATAAGATCGAGGCAATGAAAGAACATAATGGGGTAAGCATCACTCAGGTCTAAATCCAATGGTGAGTAGCTTCTCCATATCAGTTCTCCAAATCACATGTCCATAATGTATCCCCGCAAAAGTTATCTTCACTAATAACAATGATCACTATTTAAACTAGTTTTGGATTCACAAACTCTTATCATGCAAGATATAGTGCAATCCCCCCAAAATAGATTGTTTTACAAAAATAGTATAGCATGGAACCATTCCAATAGGAATTGGTTCATCAAAAATTATTACATAATAACAAAGTCTTATCAAAATAAAAGAAAGCAACTACTGAACTACAAAGCACATGATCCAAGATAGTTTATCCATGTAAATAGCAACATAATTATCATTTTCCTGTAGATAACAAAAACAAAATTGATATTCATAAAATAATGCTAACTAATATTCAGAAATAGACTGGCTACAAAATCGCGAGATTCTGTAGCTAGTCTTATATTAACAAAGAAAATGAAAACCAAATCTTCCTATTTTGAATTTCATAACAAAATAAAATGAAATAAAATCAAACAAAATCAAACAAAATCACTTTTACCAATTAGAAATTAGACAGTTCTGAATTAATGATGGCATTGAAGTTGGTTGCATTTTTGATAATTATATTACCAGATATTTTGGGTCTTTTATTTGCTCATTCTGCGCATTATTTCAACTCTTGGTTTTCTCGTTTAAGTAGAGAATTGCAAGCAACTAGATGTTTTACTTATGCCTGTAAAAATGGTGTGTCCCTGTAATAGTGTTCTACCCAGTCCAAATAACTGTCACAATGTACCGGTGCTATAGCAGGCCTAGGTTGAGCGTATTCAACAATGAATGCTTCAACTCTTCCTGTGACTTGTTTCAAGTCATGGATAATGCCAGCAAAGACCTCTTGGCCTTTCAGAAATGAAGGTAATCTAGAGACAAAGTCACACTGCTCAGCTTGACCAACAATTTTTTTCTTGAGACACTGGTTATCCGGATCTTCCTGAGCAAGGAAATAATTGATCTTGTCATCTGAACAATGATCATTGAACTCAATCATAGAGATTGAGCTCAAATGATCTTGTTTTCGATTCCTTAGACTCCCAGATATTAGTCAACCAGATCTCTTATTTATAAAATTCACATCTGATCTTTCTTATTTCTTACTCTTACGATTTTTCTTGACAGTGCGCTTGTCACTAAAGCTCCGATTCGGCTCAATAGAAGGGGTAGGAGAAATCCTTTCTTTCAATACACTCACTACCTATTCCAATGATTTTTTGGGCGAAAAAATGCATCATGGTTTTTTACCCATGGGGATTTGCAAAGAAACATACATAGATTCATTAATTTCACAGTAATTATGTGAATTGAAAACTTGACTCTCGGTCACGGGATTATCAGAATTGGGGTTTACATTTAAAGGTGAGTTCACTGTACTTTTGGGTTGGGAAAAATTGTTCCGACTCAGAAATATTTCCCAAGTGTCCCCAATTTGAGACATGTGTGATACCAACAGGATTCTTATAAGCCCGTGATGAAAGAGGCTTGACAGAGGGTTCAAGCTCTATCTCTTATAAAATTTTGACATTTTATATAGGCTCATCAAAAAATAAAAGGGCATGTTCAGTTTAAATCCTAAGATCAACATCAACAGTCTGATGTGGTATAAAAATACCAAACCATACTTGCCCTCGCACATTATAAACTGTTTCAAAATCAAAATAAGGCCGTTCTGTCAAGGTTTCAGGAGGGTAATATAGGAGTTACACCAATACAGCATAATACACCATGCATAATATATGAGAAATAATCAATAGTTATTGTTCAAGGGAAGTAATGACTTCCAAAGGTAGCTACATCTTCCAAATGTAAAGGGAGGGATAAACCTCCAAGAGGAAGATACAATCCTCCAATATCAAGAGAGAGTTGAACTCTCCATCCTTGCCCCTTTCTTCCACCCAAGAATATATGAGAGATAATAAAACTTTACATTAAATCATCACATAGAACCTGATAATGCTTCCTAAGACTTCTTCAATTTCTGCAATTCTTCAATTATTGGAGTACTTTGATCCTATAGATAACATTATTCAATGTATTCTCTAAAACTCCTCCAAGTTAACAAACCCTATCTTCCACAAAGTGTATCTCCATAATTATAGTGAATCAAGAGCTGAACTTTTTACCAGAGGTACCTTGATATGTCTTCTCAATACCACAGCGATTTCATCATCTGAATCGTTATAGAAAAAATGATAAGATGACCTGAAAATAGCATACCTTAGAACACATCACCAAAATACTTCATCCTCCCTTGAAATCCAACCTTCTTTTCTTCTTATTTCTTCTGAAATTCAACTTGTATCAAATGAATGTATAATGATGTTTATTTATACCATTTATGTGATTCAGATTTTATGAGCAGAACGAAATGAATACAGATTATTAATAGGTGCTTAACACAAAATAACAGAGATACAGTAAAACTGGTTTTCTATTCAATAACGAAATAAGCTGAAACTGTAAAATGCAGCGGAAACAAGCTTGCTGGAATGGTGGCGGCTTATCTCTGAGAAGATATGTGACGACAACACGCATTCGCAAGAATAAGGTTACAATGAGGCTTTGAAGGCCTTTTTACCATAAGAAAGAATGCCAAAAACCCTAGACATCCAAAAACCTAACCCTAGGAGATGAAGTGCCAAAAGTCATGTGGGCCCCGTTTGGGTAAGTTAGTACATCAACTTCCTGGGGTCGTAACTTTTGCATACGATCTCCGTTTTAGGCGAGTGATAGACCGTTGGAAAGGTATCGTCAAGGATATTCATTTTGGGGGATCAATTATTTATTCAAATATCATTGAGGAGATCGATTTCAAAAAACCTTCATTTAGGCCCTCAAAATGGCCCCGGAAGTTAAAACTGCTAAAAATAGTAAATTGCCAAAATTGTCAAAAAATTATTTTGAGCTAGTTGGAAAAGGTGGGTGGCCACCAATATCCATTTGGATCAATCCTGCCTCCTTAGGAAGCAATGGTCTCCATTGTGTTGAGGTCCCCCATTAGATGAGGAAATTTCTACTGAATTTGGCCCCCGGTGAGCCACTTGCCTTGGTGCAGGAGCTACCCTGCTTTGACGACTTGATAAAGTCAGATCCTTTGTTGTAGAGTGCCCTTGATCTATCTGTCCACAATATGATCATTGGATGCATGTTGTAGGCAGTCAGGGTTGAGATCTGTTGGTGTCAGTTGTTCTGCTACTTCTACGGTGTCCAATAATGGTGGGAAATAAGGGCGAAGGAGATCCACGTTGAACACTAGGTGCAGACCAAGGAAAGGAGGAATGTTGAGCTCAAAAGAATTATCCCTCACAGCCTTGGAGATAGTGTACGACCCATAATGGAGTGGGTGAAGCTTCTGATGGTGTCCTATAAGGCGTTCTTTCTGCAAGTGAAACCAAACTTTGTCACCCACCTGAAACTTATGCGGCACCCGATGTTGATCATGGTGTTGTTTCTACTTGTCATTGGACTTCTGTATGATATCCTGAACCTGTTGGCGGATGTGCTGGATCCGCTCAATGAACTGAGTGGCTTTGTCAGCTTCAGTTGGAGCAGGAGATGAGTCGGTCGAGGTGATTGCAAGGGGAAGTGCAACATCTATGGGTTCCAATGGTTGGAATCCCAACCCCACTTGAAAGGGGATGTGGCCGGTTGAGCTTTGCAGTGCTCGATTGTAGCTATGCTGGACATAGGGAAGGATCTCATACCATGTGAAAGGGTGCTTTGAATTATACATGTGAAGGATATGCACAATCATTCGATTTACAACCTCAGTTTGGCCATCTGTTTGGGGGTGGAAGGCAATGGATTTGGTGAGCTTGGTGTCCAGCAGTGACCAAAGGATCGACTAGAATGTGCTGAGAAATCGACTATCCCAATCTGAGACAATGGTTTGTGAGATTCCAAAATGTACCCAGACTCGTTCAAAGAAGAGCTTGATAGTGGCCTCTGCTGTGATGATCTTCTTGCAGGCAACTAGAATCGACATCTTAGAAAAGCGATCAACAACCACAAAAACACAGTCATTTCCCTGCTTGGTGGACGGGAGGCCCGACATGTAGTCCATTGAGATGGATTCCCATGGCCTGTCAGGAGTAGGAAGAGGGGTGTATAGGCCCTATTTCTTAGTGCTCGGTTTGGAAATAGCGTAAGCAGTGCAAGACCTGATATACTTGTTGACCTCCTGTTGAAGTTTCGGCCAGTAGAAATGTTTCTGTAGCATCGCCACTATATTTTCAATGCAGAAGTGTCTTTCCACCTGACTGTAGTTGGATTCCCAGATCATCTTCACTCGCTCACTTGATGGAACATAAATATGGCCTAGACGACACAACAACCCATCCTAAAGATGGAAATTATCGACAACTGCATTGGCACCCAACATTTGGTAGGTGGTGGCGAATTCAGGGTCTGTCTCATAGAGTTGGGGCCATCTAGATGTCTAATGGCCGCAAGAGTCTAGCACTGTGGTGAGTGATACGACTGGTGGTCTACTGAGGCAATCAACGAAGCGATTGGTGCTTCCTGTTTTATACTTGATGTTGAGGTGGAATTGTTGCAAGTATGTGGACCACTTTTGATGGCGGTCATTCTGTAATTTTCCCTGTGTTTGCATGAACTACAGTGGCTTATGATCAATGTGGATGACTGTCTCCTTCCCAAGAATGTAATGTCTCCACTGGCAGCATTCTTACACAATGGAGTACATTTCTTTGTCGTATGTAGGGTACTTACGGACAATATCTGAAAATGTCTCACTGTGATAGGCCACGGGGTGGATGTGCTGAGTGAGAACGACGCCCACAACATAGTTTGAAGCATCTGTCTCGATCTCAAAAGGATGTTGCAGGTCTGGTAGTGAAAGTATTGGGGCTGAGCACAAGCGCTTCTTCAAATCATCGAATGCTTGTTGTTGGGACCGGCCCCATGCAAATTTTGCCTTAACACCACCCTTGTTTATTTGGATGAGAGCCCATGCAATATGGGAGAAACCCAACACGAACGCGTGGTAGAAATTGGCAAGGCCCAAGAATCTCCAAAGCTCAGTGAGTGTTGTTGGGGCTGGCCAGTCACGGATGACTTGGATCTTGGCTAGATCCACATGTACGCCATGCTGATCAATGATGT
>JASDQU010099303.1:9034-21418 GCA_032191745.1 Picea mariana
TCTTGGATAGAAGCTTTACCAAAATGTCTACTTATCTTCTCATCTATGGAGATATGTATTGGAGAATCATTTTCTTCTTTCTAGACTTCATCATGGATAATGTAATGCTTGATTTCAAATGTAATTTAGTCTGGAACACTATGAAGGCTTCATGTATATCTGAAAAATAGAGTGTATCATAGTTGGAAAGTTGGAATATATGAATGTGGCACTTCTTCTATCATTATGAGATCTGATCTCCTAAGTAGTCATCTTGATGTTATAGGAAATCTTCACCATGCTTCTTCTATGCACTGGAGGTTCTCCACCAAGTTATCTTCTTCTATTTTCATATAATAGTCTCTTGCTAGTATTCCTCAAAGTCTTGATATTTCTCTTCATACGCTCTTTATTCAATTTCTCTGGAGAACATTCTTTGCATTCATCCGATGTAGAATTCTGACGCATGTATGTTGTGGATGATATAATGAATTATGTAGAGATAAGTCTGGTTTACTGGAACAAGTAATCATCATAGTCTTCTCCCTCCATCTGGGAGAACCTCTGGTTCTAGATCTCACAATGCTTTCATTCATAGGTCTTCCATACACTATTCTTCATCACGACTTTTAGTTCTTCTGCTTGATTGCTTTTAGTGAGTTCATATCAGGCTAGTAATCTTGTGATTCTTGATACAATGACTAGTTGTTTTGGCTTCTCTTTATTTCTTGGAATCTTCATGTTCTTGTTCATGTTTTTCTTTAGCTCTTGGGTCCATGGAGTAGGTTCCATTCCCTAAAGATTCCACTTCTTTCTTTCATCATAGGATCGCGGATCTGGATGCACAACCAGGAATGCTTTAAGGCTTCTCTTCGAAGAAGTCTTCTTCTACATTTGAACTGAACACGTACTGTCTTTAATGGCTGTTACCATGGATATATATTTCATCATCTTCAATGGATCATAGGATTATCTCCCTCCTAATCCTTGCTTCATGTATAAGTGCATATAATCGGCTCCCTCCGTCTAACAGAGTCCATGCTTCCATCTGCATCGTTATTTTCTTCTATAATATATAATTGGCTCTCTTGTCTAACAGACTCCACACTTCCATCTTGTTGTTTTCTACAAAACGTCTTAAGTATTTTTCCAATTTCCTCTCGATTGCTGACTTATTTTTGTCTTTTCTTTTTCTAAGTCTGTTCATGATTGATTCAGCTTATCTAGCAATAGCTTTCACATGATTTGTATTTCATCCTTTCATGTGTATTATCTAATGATATCTATTTTCATCTTGTTTGTTCTTCCATAGGTATAGTTCTTCTTGAAACATATTATCTTCTAAGAGATAGATATACAAGATATGTACAAAGACGATGCAAACAGGATATGTACAGAGATGATGAAAATAGGATATGTACAAGAAATAACAAGAGTGTTGTTACCTTTTAGAAGAAGAAGTCTCTTCCATCCTGCTTAGCCTTCTTTGTAGCTTCCTTTTCTTCAGCAATCGATGCTTCGTGTTTCTACTTCTTTTTCTTTAGCTCAGGACAATGATTCTTGTAGTGACCATACTTTCGACACTTGAAGCATTGTACTTCTGAAATGTCTTTCTCTTGATTTGGCTTCCTCCTTGAACCAAACTTCCTTTTGTTCCTAAAGTTCTTGAATCTTGCTGTGAAGGCTTGATCATCGTACTTCATTTGGGGTTTCTCTTTTTCATTGATCCTTTATTCTTCTTGAGCACAGCAAGTCCAAAGTTCTTCAATTGTTAGATACTCCTTCCTTGTATTCATGCTTGCATCAAATGCATCCCACGTCTTTGGAAGACCATTGAGTACTATGTTCACCAATTCCTTCTTTGAAGTTGTCTCTTCAATAGCTTGTAGTTCATCTCTTAACTGGGAGATCCTTACAAAGTATGATGTTATGCTATCATCCTCATTTATCTTCATGTCACGGAGCTCATTCTTCAGACTCATAAATTGTCCAATGTTTCTGACTGAGAAGAGAATTGTTAGGGCATCGTACATCTTCTTCGATGAGTCAAGATGGGATATGTAGGGTATCAAGTGGTCTTTTATAGAATCCACTATGATACTCATGGCATTGATGTCAACATATTTGAACTTCTCCATAGCTGCAACATTCTGCGGTTCCCTCTCTTTTCCTTCTTCATACTTTGGCTTCACGATCTTTCCTTTCACGATCTCCAACACTTTATTCTTGGCAAGGATGAAGTCAATCCTTGTCTTCCAAGATCTAAAGTTAGAGGCTCTATATAACTTGTTCTCAGACTTCATAGAGTTAGTCATGGCTTGCTTGACTTGGTCAAACCCTAGGTTTGACCAGAAATTCAAACTTCACGTCTTGGCTTGCTAAGAGTATCAAGAGATGCACTATGCTAGAGTGCACTGATCTATCTAAATATTAGGTCAATCCATTCACTTAAGGTGCCTCAACAAGAGGTTTAGGGTTTCTACAACTGCTCCCGCTAGTAACCCTAGTGACAGTATCTTGGAAACTGCTTATGCTAGTAACCCTAGCGGTAGTTCCTCAACAAGCTCAATATCCTAGCGGCTATGTTAACTTCCAGCGTTTAGACTAAATGAAGGAGGTGTGGGCCCATAACCTGTTAGAATATAGAAGATTGTGTGCTCATTTTACCATTGACGATACCCTCATCACCCAACCATAGGCCAAAGCCACCCTTCAAGCACCGTAACCTTGACTGAGAATTACTTCAGAAGCAAACCCTAGAGTAGATAGCCAAACAAGGTGTAGCGCATCTTCCTCCAAGGATAGTGCACCAAGTGTAGTGCATCTTCCTCCAAGGATAGCGCTAGTCTAAGCCAATACTGAAACTAGTTGTTGTAGCAGCTGCACCTGCATCTCTCCTCCACACGTGCACACCAAACTGGGAACTACAATGTGCACCAGTTGCTCTCTTCAATTCTGAGATGTGTCAAATGATAACTGGCACACTATATTTATAGTGGTTCTGCCAGATTTGTTGGGGTCGACTTCTCCTTCTGGGTACATGTTTGTTTAGTATATTATTATTATTTATGGTCGACTTCTTCTCTTGGAGGCTAATAACCTAATATAAATTATCTTCTTGAGACAACAAGACTTCTAGGGTTATTATCCAACTCATTAGAGTTTCTTCTTTCTTTCTGGAGTCTCCTATTCTCGTCAAGTTTATATGTGGAGGTAAATACCTCCCGCAGCCACCATAATATTAACAGTATCAAGCTAATAAATACCTTATCATCGACAACACTTTGTATCGTCGAGGTGTATATAATATCTTGCGTTGTTACTGGACTCACGCGGAGGTTGATTTTGTTATTAATGACTATCACAGTGGGGCTTGTGGTGGTCATCTATTCGAGCTTGCGACAACCCAAAAGATATTGCAAGCCATTTATTTTTGGTTGTATATGTTTAAAGATTACGTCAAAGCGGTAAAGAAGTGTCACCCTTTCCAGGTGTTCACTTAGAATATGAACTCACATCTATCCTCTCTTCACCTAGTCATCATCATCAGTCCTTCACCAAGTGGGGGGTGGATTTTGTGGATTGCAACCCAACCTTGGATGGGGGGCATCAACATATGATCGTGGTCATAGAATACTTTACTAAGTGGGCTGAGGCCATGCCTACAACTAAATTAGATGGTAAGGCTGCTTCATTTTTTGTGTTCAATCAAATTATAGCCCGATTCGGAATCCTGAGTGATATTTTCACTGATCATGGCATTCACTTTCAAAACAAAATGACGAAAGAATTAAAATAAAAAATGGGGTTTAAATATGCTCATTCTTCCCCTTACTACCCCTAGGAAAATAGACAAGTAGAGGTTGTGAACAAGTCTCTCAAGACCATTTTGCAAAAAACTGTCAGCCAAAGAAAGTCTGAATGCCATTTCATTGTTTACCCTGTATTTTGGGCATACCGAACCTCGGTTAAGACTTCCACCAGTTTTTCTCCTTTTCAGTTAGTACCCAGTGTGGAGTCGATCCTACCTATTGAATGTGAAATCCCTTCTCTTAGACTGACATTTAAGCTCCTACCTGACACTTCCAATCTCGAACAATGCCTCGTACACCTAGAAAGTCTAGATGACCAACATCGAGATGCCTCTATGACTAGCGAAGTGAATAAACGATGTGTCAAGGTCTAGTATGATAATTCTGTTTGTCCTCAACATTAAACTGAAGGTGACTTGTTCATCTCGTATGAACAAGCCAAAGAACCGCCGGGGGTAGGTAAGTTCAACCCCATGTGGCACAACCCTTATATTGTGTGGCGTGTCTTAGAAAAAGGATCCTACGAATTAGAATATTATGAAAATAATATGTTGGTTGAGCCCAGAAATGGGCTCTACTTAAAAAATATTACACTTGAGCCCCAAGCTTGGGCGTAACTCTTTGTATACTTGTGTATCTTAGTGTATATATTTTTCCCCTTTTGTCATTGACTTGCTTATAAAGTTTTCCCTTGGTTGGTAGATGTTAGAGTCTTCAATTTACTTAGGATTTTGTAGCAAAATGTGTATTCCTCGGATAGACCTTTCCAACATCCTATCATGTGCCTAAAACGAAGATCATATGAAAAATTTATGACCTCGGGAAGTTGATGTACTAACTTACCCAAACGATCTCACATGACTTTTGGCGCTTCATCTCCTAGGGTTAGGTTTTTGGATGTCTATGGTTTTTGACATTCTTTTTTATTGTAAAAAGGCCTTAGGAGCCTCATTGCAATCATCTTCTTGCAAATGAGTGCAGTCGTCACATCTCTTCTCAAAGATAAGCCGCCACCATTCGAACAATCTTGTTTTCCGCTGCATTTTACAGTTTCAGCTTATTTTCTTATTAAATAGAAAACCAGTTTTACTGTATCTCTGTTATTCTGCATTAAACACCTTTTAATAATCTGTATTCATTTTGTTCTACTCATAAAATTTGAATTATTAAATTATTTAAAAAAAAATATTTATATTATTAATATAAAAATATTTATATTATTAATATAAAAATGTTATTACAATAATTATTTTATGAAAAAAATACTTATATTATTACTCTAAAAATGTTATTACAATCTTAAAAAATACTTATATTATTAATCTACAAAAGTTATTACAATCTAAAAAAATCACTTGAGTGAGATTATGAGATTATAGAATTTTCACATTTTAACAAGATTATTTTAAAGTGATAATCTTTTTATTGGAGTAAGATAATCGATTAACGATTTTATCTTTTTCCAATTATTGTTTCTTAATGATTAAATTTTGATTATTCCATTTTTATTAAAATTTATTATTCTATCAAAATGATTTATACTTATATAAACATAACATTTTTTTCTTAAAACAATAATGGGATAAATTATATTAAAATATAAAATTATAAGTAACATAAATACCTATTAGAGAGTCCAAAAAAATCCTAGTGTATGCCCAAAATAAAGACCAATTACTTTGTTTCTATACAAAACTACCCAGTACTCCTTAATACTATATATTTTATAGAATATGCCTAAGATTCATATAACCCTGAAAAACATAGAAATTAACAATGAGCATAGCAGCTAATTACTCACTCTAGAACTATACTTGTTGGTTCAAGGTCTCGATTCAAAATTTACATTTCCTCGTCAAGATGGTGGGTCGTTTCATCCTCCTTTATCTCACCACTATATGAGTTGGTTTAAAGTCTTTGAGTTGAGGCCATGGATTGATCACCTGTACTCAAACTGAGTGCCAAATTTTGTAGGAGGTTGCATTCTTCTTCCAAATATTCTAGTTGTTGCTTCAATTACTTCGAAGACCCCATGATTTATGATATCTAGGTTGTGATTGACATTCTATCTCATGAATTTTTGAAGAAACATTGAAAATTGAGGACCTATTTTCGTGAATATAATCCTACTAACTTATGAGGACTATGTACGAATTTATTTGAATTCTCTAGAATCCATCATGCACACACTCTAACCAATAACTTGTACTAGTAAAATGTACTCAATGTTTCCTACAATCCCTCATCTACACTACGTTTCCCAAGTCCTAAGAGTGTTCTTCTGTCCTGATTTTGAAAATCGGGAATGCTTCCCTGTATTTAGATTGAAGGAATGAATATTTCCAAGATGCACAAATTGGAAGAATTCCTCTGAACAAGATCTAAATCTAACACCAACCTAAATTCACCAAGTTCCTAAAGTGTTAATAGACCACCAAAGGGGAGGCTTCCCTACAAACTTTCAATTAAGGCAAAATCCTAAACACCAACCAGAAATTGATGAAGTTTCTTACCTCACGAGAAGGCATGTCATGCTTGTTGTGCCTCTCAAACATTGATTCCATTATCCCATTGTGAGCCGTAGAAATAAGAAAGAATTATACATAAGCATGTCAATTCAAGGCCTATTGCATACGAAGGAGGGACTCACATCCCTTGTCATAACTATACAAATGCTTGGTGAAATGATCTGGGTTGTGAGTTGTAAGGTCCTCTCTAATAGAACCTAGGATTTCATAATATTTAAACATAACATTTCTATTATAATTTCTTTTATTGGTTCTATATTCAGAAAATAACATCATCAGAATAACAATTTACAGTTTATGGTTCAGCAAAATTCCCAAATGGAAGCATGACATAAATGATATATTGAATAATGTACACAACATAAATAACATATTGAATCATCATACGGTAATGACATGCCATGATAAAGAAAAACAAAAATACCTGTGATTTGTTTCCCAACTCTGTTTTTCCAAGCCCAAGCTGAGAGTGTAACTGTGTCCAAGCTGAAATTGTGCCCAAAACCAAATTTTCCTCCCTCCCAGCTAGGAGCAGCCTGTCCGGCTCCCTAGCTCTAGGATTCCGTGAGGATTCCTGGCCCCTGAGCCCAAAAACCCCTGCAATGGTTCACCAAAACTCCGAAACCAAACTCCCCAAAACCAAAAAAATACAGTGCTCTCCTCCCAACTTTCATAATAATCTTTCCGAAGGCCTCTGCCCAGTCATATCTCCCCCCATTCACCGACTCCCTCCCCTCCATTAATTACCTTATCCTTCCCTTTATTATCTTATCCTCCACTCCATGCTTCATCCCCCCCCGCATATGTAAAGTCCTATAATAAATAATTTAAAGTTATTCAACCATTTAATTCATTACCCAAATCTTTGAATGTGTTAAATAATTAATTAATCGACATTTATTAAACAATAAATAAATAAATAATATTATTAATAGTTAAACATTACTTAACTAATACACATTAAGACAGTTAATTATTTAATTAACTATTCTTAATAAACCCTATGCAACTATTTAACCAGGGTTGTTACATACATCCACCCTTCAGGACACTTCGTCCCAAAGTTAAGGTATTTCATGATACAAAGGAAAATAAACATGGTTCAGACATTCATAACAATTAACCAACATTATTAGTAAGTAAGTCAAGAAAACTCATACATACTAGTGTACATGTACAAGCAATGCATGTGTAGCTAGTACATACAAGTCTCGTGCATGTACTAATAATCAATAACTATCACCCTTATTGTAATTTATGTATGCATCCAATCCAATCAACAAGACTATTCTTTTATAAAAGACAATAAACCAATCAAATGTTTGCGAAATCCTTTAATTACAATTATCTAGTTCAACAATTTTATTTAGACAACTCTGGTTTAGTTACATAATTATGAATATTCATATATACAAAATTTTGTTTTTTTTTTTAGAAGGGAAAAAAAATAAATTCCACCATAAGACAAATCTCCATACTTTCTCAACTATTTCTACTCATCCTTCCTCCCTAACTTACTTCCATATTCATTCCTATCCTTCCTTTGCTGGACTATCTTGGAGCGTCAACTATATTGACCTAACTCCAAATAGAACCCGTAAGCGGAAGTGTCACTATCTCGACCAAGCTTCCCCGCCAGGCAACTGATAGTCATCATCACACGTCTAGGGGAGCGTGAGCTAACACTGTCCTCCCATGACTTCAGGTTTCGGAGGATACACGGTGGGAAATGCCTCCACCCCTCCTAATCATAACTAGGGTCCACACCCTACAATGGAATATACAATGGCACCATGTTGTTGGGAGTTTTGTCATCGTTTATTCAGTTTTGGGCAGTCTCATCACCTTAAATCCTGCACTGGTCCACATATCATAGCAATGCATCCAAACCAATATAATTTCACATACAAATTTTCATACCATAATGTTTCTCGGCTAGTGGTCATGACATCCACTTTCATCATCATTATCCCTTGGCTATTTCATAGCCCATAACCTGCAGATTAGTCTGTAACACAAACTCATACATTTCTATGCATTATCATCATGTAATTTCATACAATCATCATTTCAATTCGGTATCCTTGTACCAACAACTTAACATCAAAGTTTTCAAGTTAGAAATAAATCTCATAATATCCCATAATTCAATTTCGACACCCATTCATAAAATTATCATTTACCAAATAGATTGCATCATATCCAACATCATTCTAATAGCATTTAAACCTTCATAGAATTCACATTCACACAATATGTCACATCATATACCTCATCATCAATAACATTTAAACATTCATAAAATTTACATTCACATAGTAGATCGCATTATATCCATCATCATCTATAACATTTTAACATTCATAAAATTTACATTCTCACAATATATCACATCATGTCCATCATTATTCAAATACATATAAACATCCATAAAGGTTCATACGTCTTAAAAGTTTAAGTGTATCATTTAATAGTTTCACTTGTGAATAGAAAATAAAAGTATGTAGGCCTCAGGTAATCCTGTCTGTCTAAGTCAAAAGGTGGTGTTACATACACCCAAACTTCGAGAAACATATTATCGAGGTGGTCAAAAAAGTGAGGGATAGTCTCATCGTAATGTCTCGGCATCTTCCCAAGTAGAAGATCCTGGACTATACTTGTCCCATTGGACCTTAAATTGGTCTACCAGACAGTTCCTGAGCTATCAGAATCTACGGTCCAATATGCATAACGGTTCTACCGTGAGAGTTCCCACATCCGATACCTGCAATTCCTTCCAATTTGGTTTATGTGATTCATCAGCAACATAATGACGTAAAACAGATACATGAAAACCATTGAGTTTTATGCAAGTGGGGTGGCAGTACGAGATGATAGGCAATAGGTCCAATTTTCTCTTGGATTCTGAACGGTCCTATAAATCAAGGCGACAACTTTGTCCCCTTCCCAAATTGTATGGTACTCTTATTAGGCCTAATACAAATGAAAACTTGGTCTCCCACTTCATAACTTCGGTCGGTCCTGTGTGCATCCGCATAACTTTTCTGCCTATCTTGTGCTTCCTTTAGTCTCTGCCTAATCTGAATCACCTGTTCCTCCATCTCTTGAATCAATTTTAGCCCAATTGTTACTTGGTCTTCTAGTCTATCCCAACTCAACGACGTTCTGCATGGCCTTCCATACAGGGCTTCGTAGGGTGGCATTCCGATGGAGCTATAAAAACTGTTATTGTAGGCAAACTCTACCAAAGGTAGATACTTCTCTCAATGGGTTTGGTTGTCCATGACGTACATCCTAATCATGTCTTACATGACTTGATTTACCCTCTTGGTTTTCCCATCTGTTTCAAGATGATAAGCTATGCTCAATTTTAACTAATTCCCCAATGCTGACTGCAAACTTGTCCAAAACCTAGAAGTGAATCTGGAGTTCCTATCTGAAATGATCTTCTTAGGTATCCCGTGCAAATGGATAACCTTGCTTACAAACACACATGCCACGTCAGTTACATCGTAAGTGTCTCTAACCGGAATAAAATTAGCACTCTTGGTTAACTTATCCACTATCACAAGAATGGCATTGTGTCTATGAGATGTGAGCGGAAACCCCACAACAAAATCCATAGAGATGAATTCCCACTTGGACATAGGGACATCATGTGGTTGTAGGAGGCCTGTCGGGTGATGGTGGTCCGATTTCACTTGTTGACGCTCTAGACACTTGGCGATGAAATGGACTACATCGCGCTTCATGCCTACCCAGAAGAAGAGCTTTCTCATGTCTGTGTACATCTTCTTCACACCTGGATGTGCACAATAATGTGCTCTATGGGCTTCCTTCGGTATGATGCTTCAAATATCCCCATCGTCAGGAATGTACATCCTTCCCTGATATCTCAATAGTCCGTTTGCTTCTAGATTATATCCTTCATACTTTGGATCTAATTGCCTCCCACTCTGGAGGTTTGAAGTAACTTTTAAATACCAACTATCTCCTTGGAGTTGCGTCAACACACATTCCCTCAGATTGACCTTTAAGGGTACCAAGGAGAACACACGTGGCCTCCTACTCAAGGCATCTACGAAAACATTTCCCTTCCCCTTGATGTACGAAATACCAAAATCGTACTCACTCATAAACTCACTCCATCACCTTTTCCTAGCATTCAGATCCCTTTGAGTGAAGAGATGTTTTAAACTTTGATGGTCTTTTTTGAGCTCAAAGTTTTGCCCCACAAGATAGTGCCTCCAAAGTTTTAGAGCTAGCATTATAGCTGCCAACTCTAAATTATGAGTGGCATAAATCTCTTCCTATTTCTTCAAATTCCTTAACGCATAAGATGTCACTCCTCCATCCTGCATTAGCATGGCCCCCAACCCTTGCTTCGAGGCATCTGTGCAGACTGTGAAGCCCTTTTCCATATTTGGCACTCGTAGAATTTGCGCACTAGTTAGTAACCTCTTAAGCTTAATGAATGCACTATCACATTCTTCTGTCCATTCATACCTGACCCCCTTACGCTGCAAAGTGGTGATGGGTTTCACTATTTTAGAGAATCCTTCCACAAATCTCTGATAATAACCTGCTAGCCTCATGAAGCTTCTCACCTCATGGGCATTTTTTGGCACTGGCCACTCCATAATGGATTTTACCTTTTCTGGGTCCACAGATATTCCTTCACCGGAAATGATATGACCTAAATAGTGGATTTCTTTCTGAAAGAAGGAACACTTCAACAACTTCCCATACAATTTGTTCTCCCTAAGGCGGGACAACACCACTCGCAAGTGTTCCTCATGTTCTCTTTCGTTCTTGGAATAGATGAGGATGTCATCTAGAAATACTTGTACAAAGTGGTCTAGGTACTTCTGGAATACGCCGTTCATGACGCTCATGAATACTGCTGGTGCATTGGTCAATCCAAAAGGTACTACGACAAACTCATAATGCCCAAACTGAGTTCGAAAGGTAGTTTTTGGGATATCGCCTTCCTTAATCCTTAACTGGTGATACCCTGATCGCAAATCGATCTTTGAGAATACCGTTGCTCCTTTCATCTGATCAAAGAGGTCATCTATTCGCGGCATTGGGTACTTATTTTTCACTGTAGCATGATTCAAGTCCCTATAATCTATACACAATCGTAAGGATCCATCCTTCTTCTTTACAAAAATTACTGGTGCACCCCAAGGTGAAACACTGGGTCTTATTAGCCCTAAGTCTAGTAACTCTTTCAACTGCATTTGAAATTCACAAAGTTCTAGCACTGTCATCTAATACAAAGTCTTGGAAACTGGCTCCGCACCAGCTTTTAGCTCAATAATAAAATCAAGCTCCCTTTCAGGAGGTAACCCTGGTAACTCGTTCGGAAAAATATCCTTAAATTCTGACAATACCGGATACTGATCTAATGAGGGTCCCTTCCTTTCCACTACATATAGTCGACACCCTTTCCTTAAGCATCACTTAACCTTCATAGTTGAGATAAAGCGTAATGACACCTTTCTCCGTACACCTTGGATCTCTACTGGCCTTCCTTCATCGTCAACATAGAGCACACTTTTTAAGAAACAATCTACCAAAGCTCGATGAGCTTCTAACCAATCCATTCCAATGATTGGGTTGTACGCCTCGAGAGCAGTGATGTATACCTTCAACCTGGTAGTACACACTCCCAAGTCTACTATACAATTATTGACGCTAGGTCCTACCGCTTGTTTTTCCCTCGAAGCCATCTCGAATTTTTTAAATTCATTGTGCTCGTAGGCTGCCAACGCACTCTTTTCTAATGTAGATGGTGAAATGAAACTATCTGTAGCACCAGAATCAAATAAAATCTTAATGTTGATATGATTTAGCGTACCTGATGACTCTGTTATCACCCCATAATTTATGGGAATCATCTTATGACTTGGATATTATCTGCATCTGGTGATTTGGTTCACAAATGACATTGCATTCTTCAAATAATTTGTGAAAAAGAAAAATAAAAAAGAAAAGAAAAGAAAAAGAGAAAAGAGGGCAGAAAAGAATTGAAGCAAAGGCCCCATGCAATAATAACAATT
>JASDQU010099305.1:991-20780 GCA_032191745.1 Picea mariana
TTTGAATTGCTTCCATGAATGCTTCTTCTACTATGATTTCTTTAAAATGATTAGAAAGAGAGAAAAAACAGACATACTTTTTTAGTTGATCCACTACCACCATGATGATGACCTTTCCTTCTGATTTTTGTAAACCTATAATAAAATCCATGGAAAATTTTTCCCAACATTGGCTTGGTATAGGTAATGGTTGTAGGAGACCTGGAGTCTTGATTGTCTCTCCCTTATTCTGTTGGCAGACTAGACATTCCGAGAAAAATTTTTGAAAATAATTTGTAATACCTTCCTAGAAAAAATCCCTCTTGACCCTATGGTATGTTTTCAAGAATCCGGAATGTCCCCCTATAGGGGAAGTGTGAAATTCCAGAAGGTTGTTTTGTTTGAGTTGGGAATTATTACATAAGTATAGGCGATCATGATACCATAAAAAATCATTCTTCCATACAAAATTTTATTCTGAATTGGGGTCTTCATGTAGTTTTTGAATGATCTTGCATACCTTTTGATCTTGATTCCATTCTATCCTTGCTTCTTCCACCCAATCTGATTGCAGACTAGAAATAGCACATAGTGAACCTTTTGTTTCTTCTTCTTTCCTGGAAAGGGAATCAACCACAACACTATGTTTTCCTTTTTTTTATATAATTTCAAAGTCATAACCCAACATATTTGTAACCCATTTTTGTTTCTCTTCTGAAGATAATCGTTGCTCCAAAAGGTACTTAAAACTGTCATGATCTGTTTTGACCTTGAAGTGTCTTCCTATTAGGTAGGGGCACCATTTCTGAACTGCACGTATTATGACCAACATTTCTTTTTCATAAATGGGTTCGAGTAAGTTTTTTCCTTTAAATTATCTACCTTCAAAGGCAATGGGCCTTCCTTCTTGCATTAAAACTGCACCAATTCCATGGCCTGTGGCATCACACTCCACAATTAATGTTTTTGTGAATTCGGGTGTGGTCAAGATGGGAGTTGTACACATAGCCTCCTTAAGTTTTCCAAAAAGTTTGGTTGCTTCTTATTTCCAAGAAAATTCTTCCTTCTTTAATAATGTTGTTAGAGGTGCTGCTATTTGACCATAGTTCTTGAAAAAATTATGGTAATAGCCTATCAATCCTAAGAATCCTCTCAGTTTCTTCAAGGTTTTGGGAATTGGCCATTCCTTTATAGCTTTAATTGTTTTAGGGTCCACTTTTACACCTTCATGAGATACAACATGACCCAGATATTCCATTTCTTGAACCCCAAAGGAACACTTGGAAGGATTTGCATAAAGTTGTTTCTCTTCCAATAGTTGTAATACTTTGTCAACATGTTGTACATGCTCTTCCCAAGATTTTTTGTAGATTATTATGTGATAAAAAAATACTAACACAAATTTTCTATGGAAGGTCTTGAAAATAGAATTCATCAAGCTTTGAAATGTTGACGGTGCATTGGTCAGTGCAAATGGAATAACAAAAAATTCATAATGACCCTCATGTGTTCTAAAAGATGTTTTAGGAATGTCTTCAAGTCTCACTCTAATTTGATGATATCCCAAATGAAGATCCAACTTAGTAAAGAATTTTGCTCCATGTCATTCATCTAATAATTCATCAATGACAGGGATATGAAACTTATCTTTGATGGTCATTTTGTTGAGTTGTCTATTATATGGAAACATATGCCATGAGCCATGTTTTTTTGTAACCAACAACACTGGTGAATAGAAAGAACTTTGTCTATGTTGAATGATGCCATCCTCTAACATTCCTTGGATCATGTGTTCAATCTCACTCTTCTGTGCATATGGATACTTGTAAGTCCTAATGTTAGGTGATACACTTCTTGGATGCAAATGAATAGCATGGTCATAGTCTCGAGTAGGTGGAAGACCCTTAGGCATTTCACCAAATACCTTAGAATGATTTTTGATAATTATTTGGAGATCCGATGGAGTCAAGGATATAGATGTTTGAACATCAAGTGAGGACAATTGTGAAATTACACCCTGGTGTCCATTTTTTAGTAATTTTTCCATGATATTAGAGCTTATCACTTTAGAGGGTTTCCCTTGGATACCATTAAGCTCCTTTCCATTTGAGGAAAATCTCATAAAAAGATTTTGAAAATCAAAGGCCACTATTCCCAATGATTGCAACCATTGGACCCCTAATACAACATCAACACCCCCCATTTGGATGGAAATCATGGGGCTATCCAGAAAATACTCCCCCATGTTGAGATTAATACTATGGAATTTCCATGAACAATTTATGGTACCTCCATCTGCAATCATTACTTGAAACTTTGGTGCAGGATATACAAACCAATTAAGATCTTTTGCTAATTTTTAATTGATGAAATTATGGGTGCTACCTGAATCAATCAATACTGTTACTTTTTTATTTTTGATGTATTCTTGTATCTTGAGGGTTTGTGGAGTAGTGATACCGTCCAAAGAATGACAATATATTTTTTGAGTAGTCTCTTCTAGATTTGGGTCTTGTGATGGTTCCAATTCTTGATCTTCTTCCTCTTCACAGTTTATGCAGAATAATTTATTTTCACTGAATTTATGCCCCTTCTATACTTGTTGTCACAATTGAAACATGGTCCTTTTTCTCTTCTTTCATCCATTTGTTGAGGTGTCAACCTTATTGGTTTAGGTAAAATATCTTCTTCAACTTCACAATCTATGTAGAATAATTTCTTCTCACCACACTTATGCCCTTTACTGTACTTGTTTTCACAATTGAAACATTCTTCTTTCATCCATTTACTAAGGTGTCAACCTTGTTGGTTGAGATATGGTTGTCTTATGACCCCCAAAAGGATCTTTGCCTCCAATGCTATACTTGTGTGTAGCCTTATTTTTGGCATGAATATGACGATCATTTTCCATAGCTTCCATAATACTTGCAGGTTGTCTTAAGAAAAGTTCATGTTTAATGTCTTCTTTTAATCCACCCATGTAAGCTTCCCTCAAGTGATCATCACTTAGGTTATCCAACCTTGTGGCCAGTACCATGAATTCTAAATTATATTCTTCAATATCACCTAACTGTTTGATTCTTGTCAATTGAATAAAGTAGTCTTGTTCCAAAACTTTTCCATGTTGTGCTTTTAAGTCTCTTGTAAATAGACCCCAAGTGTAGTGATATACAGGGGGTTGCCTTTTCACTATCCATTGATACCATTGATATAGTTTTATCTCAAAGTTCAAGGTCACTATATGAATCCTTTTCTTATCATCCATAATATTATGTAGTTCAAAATATTTCTATATTTGGTTCACCCAAGTAAATACCTTTGTACCATCAAACTTCTTTAATTCAATTTTGGGAAAGTTGAATTTAGGACCCCCACCAGAATTAACTCCACAATTAGAGTTAGATTCACTAAATGACTTATTATTGGCAGTTTGTTCAACATGAGTACTACCTTTATTTTCATGAGTCCATTCCATTTTGATGTCTCCTTTAGGGATTCTCCCATCTATAGATTGAGATATTAGGGAAGACATATTTTTCATTTCCTTTATGGAATTTTCTATTCCTTTTTTTATGTCATTCTTATTTTCCTCCATCTTATTTTCCATATCATCCATCTTGTTTTTTAAACTCTCCATATTTTTTTCCATGCCAACCATCTTCCATTCCATTGCTTGAATTCTTCTTTGTGAGTTTACCCAATTATTATAATTTTCACTCACATGCTTAATTTGTTCCTTCAATTTGGACAACCTATTCTGTATGTCCTCATTTTCTTCTTGAGTCATAGATGAGACTTCTAGAGGTTTAATAGGTTGTGCCACCTTCTTGGGACCCATATGGAGTAATAATAATAATACTCCTCTTGTTTGAACTTTCTTTTGGTGTATCTATAAAATTTTAGTCCTTATTAGTCTGCAGTTTTGACCTGTTTGACCAAAATTGGATGTGCCAAGTGGAAGTTATGGTAACTTATCCACACCTTTCTTATTTTTGGACTTTCCAAGAGATATCACTTGTATAGCATTCCCCACACAAAATAATGAAACTGGTCTCACTCAATTTGGATACTCTAGGAATAAGTTATGAGTGCTTTACCCGGAACACCTGTTTGAGACTAGTCAAGTACCCTATCTTCCACATGGTGCATCTACAAATCTAGGATGACCCAAAAGATGAAATTTGTATCACAGATACCTTGATAATTTTTGTGGATATGATATGCATTTAAGGGTGTGAAACTTTACAGAAAAATATTTATAGAGAAAATTCCATGATGATTAAATTAAGGATGATTCCATAACCCTATCTTACACATGATATATATCTGAATGTGTAAGGCCTCAGGAGATGAAATTTTAATCTCACATACCTTGTTCCATCTACTAAGTATCCTCCAAGGGGTTTATTCTAAAACATTGTAGAAAAAAAGTTATAGTGAAATTTCCAAGGTGTCTCGGATGTAGCAGCAAAACCCCAAGACCTCGAGCTCTAATACCAAATGTTATGACCCAAGCCTTAAAAATGATAAGAAATCAATAAAATTCAGTCCACTTCAAGGGGGAAACCTACTTTACAAGATATAAAATTTGAAACACAATATGATATCATATAAGATGATCCTAATACTAGATCTCCTTGATATATATATATATATATATATATATATATATATATATATATATATATATATATATATTATAATGAGACAAGGGGTTACAATTAAAATCAAAGGGTGTAAAGAAGGCTTCTAGCCGACCTACTAGAAATGTAATAATTCACTCTCTAGGGCATAATAAGGGGTTTTATACATATCATGGGGATTTGTCTAGTGCTTAACAATTACTCATCTAATTTCTAAGCCATAATTTCCATATATCATTTACAAGGAAAAACCTATATGTGGTAGAACTAGCTAAAGAAAGTCAAGAACATTGATGAGAAAATATATTTTTGAAATTAGTTCAATAAGTGTTTCCAACATCATCTTAGAGCCCTACTATGACAAGAAGATGCATGAGTTCTTTGAACTCAAGTTGGGAAACATGACTATGGTAGAATATGAAAAGAATTTCTTGGAGATGTTGAGGTACATGTTATTTATCAAGGAGGAGAAGATGAAAATTCATAGGTTCTTAAGTGGGCTAACACAATTTTTATAAAGAAAAAATTCAACTTGTCAAACCCAAGACTCTTGCAGAGACAATTAGAAAGTCCAAGTACATGTATGAGCAAAGAAAAGGAAGAGAAAATTTTCAGAAATATTGGAAGTTTTTGATCGTGCACAAGAACCTCCCAATTTTCTTGTCTTAACATATTTCCAAGACAAGAAATTGCCCCCCCCTTCAATTATTCCTACTAGGACCCTCTTTGTCTCTCTATCGTGCAAAAAACTAATCATGTATCTTCATCTGGCTCTTCCCACCTTATCATTTCCAATTCCTCCATAGGCCACCTCGACCCGTTGATCCACACTTCGATGAGTCCCCTCTTCCTACATTGATACATAACATACCGATGTGTGCATCCTTATTCCACCATTTCATTGATGCGACATTAGTTTCCTCACCTATAAATAACCCACCATCCTTCAAACTTGATTGGCATGCTAGCTCGCCTCTGCTAAACTTCAATGACACATGTCTTTTTCACAGAATAAGTGTGCGTTATCAACACTAATGCATTAGTAGCATCCATAGAATTATCTTCACCACATGCATGCATTTCACTAGCTGACTTCCTTCCTCTCACATCATTTCTTCGCCTTTCGTCAATGTCGTTGCCTCTTTCTCCATTACATTGCATATCGACAAGGTTCGCCTATTGTTCACGAACGTTGCTGCTTGTCGACAATTTTTCCTCGCCTATATTCAATGTGTCAGAGGAAGGATGTAGATCCCTTATCGTTTTTTAGCATGCTGAAAACAATCTTCTCCCTCTCACCAACATTGATCAGGTCAACATGGCCCACCTTTTCTCCAAGGCCTATTTCATCCTCCTCCTAGCTTGGATCCTTCTTTTTGTGTAAAAAATAAGTCTCGTAACATTTTCAGTGACTAATATTTGCATGCCTAATCATATTATTGGTCAATAATATCCTACTATGCCTGAACTACTCTAGATCACACTCGTAATCAAGTTGTAGTATCCCTGGTGGCTTTCTTCGCACAGATGATACTAGATTTTTTGCTTGGCATTTCTTGATGTTATGAATAAATATTCATTATCAAAGTATCTCTTATCATTATATGGGTTACACACAACATCCATAGGTCTTGCACTGGCTTTGAGATGCAACTTAACAAAAAATTTGTTCTCCTAACTCCTACACAATGCTAAGCACACCGAAATTTAGTTGGATATTTTGGAGGATTTATAACTTCATGCTACTGATGCATAATTGTAGTGTCAATGGGTGAAATAAGGCCCTATACATCATATATGATATAGGAACTTATGGGATCGAATTTTGGAAAAGAAGCAGCAAGGACGAGGTCCAAACTTTAATTTAAAAATGTCCTTGCTCATAATTTTGGGTACTGGTCAAAGTGGATTTTCACTCCATAAATAGGATAGCTATATAAATTACATGATTAATATTCCAATGGAACCGAGGGAATCAAAATTTGAGGTCTGGAAGTGCCAAAATGATAGCCAAGGATTTCCTGCTAAGACAACCCCGTTAACCATGTCCATCATTAAAAAATGGATCCAGTCAAATGATTTACTAGCATATTCAGTTATATTAATAAAATCTTCTCTCTATTCTATCCATGTTGCAAAAAGTGACACTTCAATCGAACGTCGCATGAGAAAGTTATGGTCTTTTGAAATCAAGCTCTTGTTGTTTCTCACTAGTAAAAATATGCTTATAAATTCTTTAGAATTGTGTTCCTTTGTACTAGAGGAGATGATGGGAACAAGTTTGGTTTATAATGTAATATGAAATCCACCGAAAGTTATTGAAATATCCTTTGAATCCATCGAAGGAGTTCTCATGAACTCCTCTAATGCAAATAGAAGGAGTTCCCATCAACTCCTTCGATGAAAATTGGAGGAGTTATTGTTAAATCGTATGATGGAAAATCAGATGAGTTCCCATCAATTTCTCCGATGGAAAATCAAAGGAGTTAATGTCGACTCCTCCGATGGAAAATCAGAGGAGTTAATGTCAACTCCTCTGAAACCTAAAAAATGCCTTTTGTAAATCAACCATGATTTTTGACTCGAGTGTCTGTTTTGTGCGTTATTAATATCTGAAACCTTGTTAACAACCTCGAAAAACAACACACTTCAACCGCAAGAAGAGGAACCATGAATTGAAATCATGGAATTTTATATAGAGTCTTGATTACTTATTTCCATTTTATGGGTTCAGATGATTGTTTTAATAGTTTATTTAAGTATCCCTTTAAGACCACTCATCTAGAATATGTTGAATGGTGCCAGGTACTGATGCCGAGAGGAGGACACACTCAACATCATTATAGTGTGATCTGTTAGCACTAGAAGTCACCCCTAGATTGTGACAAAGGTAAGCTTGATACCCATCAGAGTTTATGTCATAGATTGGTTAAAAAGGGGCCAAATGGGTGCAATCTCAATAAAATATCATTTTAACTCAGAAAACGAGACTGATTTGCACGAGCAGGTGAGGTCTTGGTTTAACTTCAGACAATAAGTTGTAGTAAGGGTGAGTAGGAGAAAGACTTCGGTGAGAAAATGCAGAGGTCTACCAAAGACATCAAGTCTTTCGGCAGCCCAAGGAGGAACAATTCAAACACAAGAACTTCTCAAATTTAAATCTCAAAGAAACTGAAAGGAACTATAACAACACTATAATCAAACTTTCATCATAATGCAGTCACAATAATTCAAGTTAATCATTCAATCATGAACTCTTTTAGCATTAGAGGGAAATAAGAGGGAGTAAGGAAGCTAAATATCATTAAACAAGAAATTTCAAATGCATATACATAACCAGATAACTAGAGAGTTCATTAAAACTTTACAATTTGGGAGATTTTCTCTACCATCAACCTTCACAAAATACAAAAACTGAGTATATATACTCAAAGTAACTTGCCCCCTGCAGAAGTGTTCTCTGGTCATTGTATTCAAGGATTCATGTCTTCTTATTCTCTTGTCAAACTGCACATACATTCTTCTATTAGACGCGATCTCATATCAGTATGGGCTTTACAGAAAACTTCATTGACAGAGAGACATTGGGTTGTCAGCCTGCCTCCACAACCGATGCTCCCATGCTTTCCATTTATGGGGTGAAACGAGGCTTCAAATACCTTCCCTTTCTCCCATTAACTAACTCCATTGGGATCGGGGTGGAGCTTGAAACCCATGAATGTCCAGGTGAGCACACAACTTCTTTGAGTCAATTCTAGTGGCTTGAGGCCACACAATCCTTCTCCGTGACTGACTCGGGCACCTCGATTCTTTGCGAGGCTTCCTTTCATCTCCCTACACAAATGTAGGCTATGACCTCGTGCTTAAACAAATGGAATTTCAGGACTTTGCATATCAGGAGTTCTCACTCCCCTTGATCCACAATGTTCCAATGCCCGAATACACGAAATGGTCCATTTGGATCAACGGTGGGATCTGCCCTGATTCTGACAGCCACAATTGGTCCCTCAAATGATTCAACTGCCTATCGCTAGATTGATGCCTACTTTCTCTATGGACCTGCTTTTCAATACGACCTCGGGATGTGACCATGGGCCCATCCCATAGGCACGTTGCAATTTCACGTTTCATGATTTCACGATGTGCGTCATGCTAAAACCTCCAAATCACAAAATCGCGATCCCTCAGATCTGGTGCCATGCATCTCCTTTGATCAAATGGCCCAGATCACATCGCGATTTTGGGTCTTGGGCCTTCGGGCTATGGGTGTACATTTATGAAAAGAACACCGAACTCCTGATTCTCGATCCTCCAAAATTCACCGATGTCATATCAATGACCCTCAACTCTTCATGATTGTATGACCCATATTTATTTTTTCGCGAATCAGTATTTCATGATCCTTGCTGAACATATTTACAACATTTTGAACTCCCAATTCCCACATTCGCTTGCCTTCATTGAAGACTGAACTTGCTTGCTCATTTGATTTGCTTCTTGATCAAACCACTTCAAGTGTTGCACTCGGTGGTCATGATTGAGGCCTGTGAACGATTACCTGGGTGACTGGATGGAGGCTCGAGAAAAATAAGAGGATCAGTGCTAGAGGAAAAGGGAGAAATGCATCGACCCTAGAGAAAATAGAAAGGCTTATGGCCTATGAATTTCAAGTGGTCTGACAAGGAAAATAGGTCGATCAACTGGATGAAGACAAACGGAAGGAAAACCACAAGCCGAGAGGAAAAATTACAATCGGGTCTATACAGGGAGGAAAGATAGACAAAATTACAGACCTAGGCAGGAAGCATGACTCTAAATACCTTGAAAAGTTTATGTGCTAACATTAGGCTCCATGGGGGATAGAGTCCTCCCTGCGAGGCTCTAAGAACTCCTTTTGCGACTTCAATGCCTTAGTGTTTGGTTGTGGAGTCTTCTATTAGAAACAAGAAAAATTAAACATGAAACATGAAGGGTATTTACAATGGCAGGATGCTGACTCTGGCTTTAAACAAAAAACATTTTCAAGAAGTGCCCATTTACAGGGCCGCTAAAGACTTTGTCTCCCTCCAAATCTTGCAAGTTGTAAGTGTTATTTGAAAACTTCTCAGAGATTTGGAAGGGGCCAATACAAAGGGCTTCAAGTTTTCCATGCTTGCCTTTGTCCTGCTTAGGTGCATCCCATTTGAGTACTAGATCTCCCAGTTGGAAATCCTCTTTATTTCTCTCCCTGTCAAAGGCCTGCTTGATTTTCTGCAGTTGGTGATGCGCTTTGTCCATAAGCTACTCTCTTTCTTACTGTCCTTCTACCTGTTGATGAATTCTTCTGATCATGTCATCAGGCTCTTCTTGGAGGTCTTCGAAGAACTTCACCATAGGCAAGGTGAGATGAGAAGCAAAAACTACTTCAATCCCATATACACACTGGAAAGGAGAGATGCCCAGGGATCACTTTGTTGTCACTCTATCATCCCATAGAGAAAATTTGAGCTTTGAATCCCATGCTTTCTTGTTATCCTCTAGCAATATTTTGATGATCTTTATCGGGCTTTTGTTAGAGGATTATGCTAATCCATTACCTTGCAGATAGTAGGGGGTGTAGTGAATTAGTGCAATTCTGAATTGCTCACAAAACCTGATAAATGGTTCAACTTTGAAGGATGCAAAGTTGTCAGCGACGATTCTAGTTGTGCACCCAAACCTTACTATAATATCCTCCAGAAAACCAATGATCACCTTATGAGAAGCGTTCCTTATGGGGATAGCCTCTATCCACTTGGTGAAATAATCTATCGCAGTTAGGATCCACCTGTGTTGACCACTTGAAGGAGGATGAATCTCCCCGATAAAGTCTAGAACCCACTATTGAAAGGGTCCTGAAGCTAGTATAGGCTTCAATGGCAGATACTTGCATTGCTAATTTCCAGAAAATTTCTGACATTTGATACAAGACCTGACTTTCACATAGACATCAATGAATAAGGTAGGCCAATAGTACCTAGCACTGAGAATTTTGTAGGTCATGGTTTTCCAGAAATGATGTCCCCCACATAGGCTTTCATGGAACTCAAAAATAATATTTTGGGCCTCCTGTGGGTCTAGACATCTTCAGAGCACTCCTAGAGGATCCTTCTAATACAACACCTAGTCAATAAGGCAATATCTAATTTCTTTGAGATTTAAATCTCTTGCCCTGTTCCTTCCCATACCATCTAGAGGCTGCAACTTCTGCAAAAAATATATAATGTCTTTGTACCAGGTGCATTCTACAAATGGAGGGTTGTCCCAAAGACTTATATCAAACACTTCAACCTGCTGGTTTTCTAAGCAAGTGTTGATGAAGTTAACCCCCAAAGGCTTACAATTAGATTCAACCAATAACTTGGCCAAACCTTTGCCTTTAACTAGCTTGGTGGGTTTTATTTCCAGATCAAATTCAAGGATCTTGGCAATCCACTTGCTCCTTCTCCCATCTATGTCATGTTGAATGAGAATGTCCTTCACAGAAGATGAAGGAACATATGCAATGATATTTGAATGCAAAACATAGACTCTAAAAGATTTCAGGGATTTCACCAAGGCATAGGCCTACTTCTCCATGATTTCATATCTGATCTCTACATCCCTCAATGCTCTACTGAAAATGGAAATAGGTTGTTTCAGCCCTTCAACATTTTTCTGCAACAAAACTGTCACTATTGTATCATACGAAGAAAAGGAAAAAATCAAGAAATCCTTGGAATAATCAGGACTGATTAGGATGGGTGCCTCAGTCAGTGCCTTCTTAATTTGGTTGAAGGATTCTCTAGGCTCAACAGTCCATTTCACTTTGTTCCCCTTCCTGAGCATGTGTTATTGGATAAATCCATAAGTGCGGACACAAACTGATCTCCCTAGATCCACATGGATCTAGAACAAAGCAAGACAGAATAATACTCTTTCCCTAGATTTTGACTATTGAATGAACTAGGAGGAAAGAATCATGAACATACCTTATGATCGCTTCCTTTGGTCTTTTTTGTTCCAACTTCACTCCAATGCTCTTGTGCCGTCCAGACCACAACAATACAAACCAATCGAAGTGAAGACAACTCAATATATTCAATAGTTAATCTATGTATATGATCAATGAGTTATACAATAAAGTGACATTAGCTTTATGGGAAAGGGACATATTATTGTATTATATTGATGGAAAGCAAAGATTACAAATTGAGCCTTGATGTTGAAAACCTCCTTTCGATGGCCCTTGGCTCTGACACACACATTTTCTCACTTGCATGAAGAAGATCCACCACCTTTGATAGACTTGCTGAAGTTCTCTAGCTGTTGTAGCTTCAATCCTTCACACAGTTCTTCACTAAATCTCCAATAAATCTCTTGCTAGTTTTATTCTAACCTTTTCTATGAGAATCCCCTCAATATATAAGAGAGAATGTATTAGTTACTAAGTTAGGAATGATCCCAAAATATCAGGAAAACCAATACTTAGATAATCATTCAAATGCCATCTCATCCTTCTAGAAGATTCCCTTCTAGAAGGTTCGAGAATTCATCTTTTTCCCTTCTTTAGAAAAAGTTCGCACCCTAGTAGTTAGACACAGTGAAAACTTCTCACACCCTGGCTTAAGGTAGCCTGCGAGAATCATTCATTCTCACAGGAAAATGTATTAGCAACCTGCGAACCTTCCTCAAAACTGTGATTTCTGGAAAAAGATAAAGGTAACTTTTCTCAGGAGAAAGTTCTAATGAAGAGCCTGAGTACACCATCATCAATACATCATCATGATGAACAAAATTATGGGTAACAGAATGCCCCCCAAAGTATGAGGTTGGAACTAGTGACAGCCGATAGACTTTGTAAGCTGCATGTGTGTGTCAAGAACCAAGAGCACATCTAATCAGAAACCTGCAAACATCCAATCATCTGCAGAATATCATATATACCAATTCCGAGTTAGGAATTCCCATACTCAGACCATAGACTGATGACATCATAAACAAAGGCCATGGCCACCAATCATACACTGTGGATCCATGCCATCAAAATATAGCATAGCCACTTGAATACACTGTGGATCTACACAAGGAATTTTAAATCCAGACGACATAGCCACGAAACATACACAGTGGATCTATGTGTCACAAATCATACATAATCCATCGCAACCTAGATCACAAAGATATATCGAGGGTCTTCAATCTCATTGCCCAAAGTATGAATCTAACCATGTGATTACATGTGTTGAATTCGAACATTGAGAAACCGCTTGATTATCGGTCATTGATGTAACCGTTAACAAGTGCGAGGGAAATCACCATTGATGCCAATGACTCCCAAGGTACTATAGTACAATCCATTGATTGTGAATAAATGAGTTGATGTCGAACATCCGACGAAATCTTTCGATCAGGGATCAATGATGTAAACCCACTGTCGAAAGCGAGGAAACTTTCCATTGAGGCATGCAAGCTCCAAGGTACTAAACAATTTCTAAGTCTTGATTCCGAATAATGAGCTGAAGTCGATGAAACAAAACTCATCACAGGAGGTCCTTAATGTATTCCCCCATCAATGACACGAAATGAGTAACAAAGTTTGAAGGTGAAACAGAACATGTGGCAATTGGACTGGACATAGGGAAGGCCGACACAGAGAGAATGGATAACTGTAGATGGCCAACTCAATATAGGTTTCAAATGGACTTCTCTTGAACATATGAATGACATGACCAATGATTTGGCAGCATTGACTCAAAGATGACACATGGAATGACCTTGTAATTAATCGAAAGAGAGATAAATGGATTTCCCAAACTAGCTTCAAATGATGAATAGGGGGTGTCATGTTCAAGAGCGACACTTACTGCCATGCAATACGAAAATGAAACATATCCCTTTCCCAAATTTTCCCCACCATTTCTGGCAAGTACCTCTTTATTTTGACGCAAGCTTGAAGAGGATCACATATGCTTGTTGATATAAGATCATCCTTCGAAGGAGTCCCTCGGAGTATGTTTAACGAACCCTAAGAAGGAGTGGTTTGGTCCCATCATGGGTCTGTCAATGTTTGTTTAATGAGTCCAGAGATAGTAAACTCGAAGGTTTTTCAATATTATAGAGTTTGGAAAAACACTTAAAAGAGAACTCTCTCAGTTCCTTTTTCGTAAAATAGTTTGGATAAGACCAAAAAAAGAGAGAAATTATCGCTTACCAGACGCATACTTCAAATACTTTATCGAGGGTGAAAGTAGCAAGGTCGCTCGACGATCTTTTCATGTTTAGAGATTCTAAAAAGAGCTTAAAGACAACTCCAGGGGGGTTCCTTTTTCGTATAACCTTGGTGAGCCCAAAAAAGTGATAAAACTATGCTCGATCATGTTCTTATGTTTTTCACGAGCACAAGAATGGACAAAAAGATGCTCGAGGTTTTATGTAAAAACCATAAAAACAATCAAAATCACACCATAACAGAGAAAAATATATCCATACCCTTGTATGTAATCATCACTGTGAACACATCTGCAAGTCATTACACTCATCTTGATATTAGTAATTAGGTTTAAACAATAGATAAACATAAAAACCCAAAAAATGACATAGTAAAAAGTAAATTAAATGAGTAAATACATATTGTTACCATATCATTTCACATTTTCACTATTGAGTTCCAAAAACCCTCTTTTTACCCTTCGAATTTGGTGTTGATTTCCGGGAGCTACAAGAGATCATTTGATGAGCCGTCTGCAGCATTACGGTAAGCTCTTCATTCTTGACATTTTCATGGTTTAAAATTTGGATTTCATTGGTTAGTTTTCCATTTTTAAGTGGTTTTTTGAACCCTACATGCGCATAGGCATTCTCGCAGGCATCCCATACGGGACCTGTGAGAATGATGCGTTCTCGCAGGTGAACCTTGAGTCACATGTGAGGTGTTCGCACTGAGTAAATGAGGCACCTGCGAGCAGCGCAAAACTCAATTTTTTTTTAAATATTTAGCCAATGAAAAAGTTTTAGATCATGAACAAAATCACTAATCCTCCTTCTATGTTCCTTGTGCAGATAAATAGCCACAAACATGGTGCTTGAGTAGTGAGAACGAGAACATGAGGAGGATAATGCAAATGCTGAGAATCATCCTCCCACCATAGCTGCATTGAGAGATTGTGGGCTCTTAACATACTTCCGTATCCCGGGCATGAGGGCCCAATTCAGACTACTGGAGTACCTGGTCCCTATGTGGGACCTAGATCAGCAGGTTTTCAATGTAGGAGCTCACACATTATCCATTGACATTGAGGACATATACTTTTTGAATGGATTATCCAGGCATGGGTATTATGTCAATCTGACCGGTAGCAGAGGTGGCGGGTTAAAAATGAGTGAATACTGCAATCAATACTGTGTACCTGAGGCTAAGAGGAAAAAGGGAAAAGTGTCTATCTGGGGGGTACCACACTATTCTCTTTACGATAGCTCAGATGGCAGGGAGTTTTTCTCCTCATATGGCATTGCTATTTCCAGTACGCCATCGAGTGTACTGAGCCCCGAGTATTCAACTGGGCGGATGCTATGCTTCGCAGTATCAAAAGACAATTAACCAAATTCAACCGGGGTGAATTGAAACAATTTGGTTATGGATCTTTGTTAGTGTTCTTCTTCCTCGAGAGGGTCCTCATGTTTAGACCACAGGTTGAGTGGAACTTACCGGGTCCTAGAGATCCACGGATGCTCATATGGTGTCGGCTCATGGCCCGACACGTGGCAGGACCAATCGTCAAGTATGACGATATTTTCTTTCACTGGCTTCGAAACCAGATGTTGATGGTCGATGACTACGCCTATGTCGGGTTGGATTCCGAGGAGATCCGGATATAGAATTGCCGAAAGACGTTCAGTGGGGAGACCTCGGTAAGAAGTACACGCATTTTCTCTTTTTAAATGTTTTTTTTGAATTGTTATCATATTTAATTTTTTTTGTTTTATGTATTTATCTGAAGACTAACACAAAATGTTTGTTGATAACACAGATGTTGGACCGTATAGACCTCCTGGCACTTCTCCTATCCAGTGACGAGAAGAAGTAGCACCAGTAGCACCATAGTATGCCGAAGATTATTAGGTGGTGGAATAGAATTTAGAAGGCTTGACAACAGACATTCCAGATATGACTCTGGAAGAGGTTCCACGATGCGATCAACGTCACACTGTAGGGGTATTAGCAGCTATGGGTCGACTGCTTCGTAGGGTTGCTAGAGCAGTCGTGTGTTACCGTGAACATCATCCGTGACATCACTTTGTAGAAGCTATAAGCTTCAAATTTTGATATTTTGGTCTTCGGAAAAATTCTTTTGATCGTTATATATACAAATGGCTTCTACCGGCTTACTTTACATTATGTGAATTTTAATGTGTTTGATTTATAAATGGTTCAAATGTCTGTCCAATACATAATTAGCCAATGCATCTGTTAATGTATGAAGACATCTAGGAATATGTTGATATTCAGTGTGATCAAAATATCGTTTCAAGAGGCGAATTCGCAAATACACCTGTAACAAAGTAGGACTTCAAATAGAGTAGATTTAGCTGTAGTACTACAAGCTGCAAGTCAAGTCGTACAACCAAATGTCAGATTTCGAGTGAGATAGCATCAACCAATAATTCAATAACGGCGCTATACTCTGCTATGTTGTTGGTTGCACGACCAAGACATACACCTTGTAAAGATATAAGTTTGTTGGTTGGGGCATAGATTACCCATGCAGTAGAAGCTAGGTTCCGAGTACTATGTCTAGCACCATCAGCGAAGCCAATATAGGGTAGCGAAGATTCCGACATCTGGCAATCAAACACAACGTCACATAAGAGCAGATACCAGATAACGTCAAAAGCAAACTAAAGCAACACACACAAAGTATGATACATAAAATATAAGTACTTGTGCATAAATAAATTATGCATAGTACTTCTTCAAGTACAACCCATTCCTGTGTTCACTCAAAGGGATACCATCATAATCAACCAGCTTATATGCTCCTTTTTCCAAAACTCGATGAACAATATAAGGACCTAGCCACATTGGTTTGAATTTCCGAGCTCCTAAGACATCTCGATCTTGTTCATATCGAGGAACAAGATCACCTTCAGAGAAAACACGAGGCTTGACATGCTTGTCATACTGTGCCTTGACACGTTTCTTCTTGGCTTCTATTACTAGAGTGGCGTCACGTTGAGTTTCGTCTAATTACATCAGATACAAAAGACGTTCTTCTTCAGCAGAAGTATTGGGTAAGAGTTCGACAGCTAGCTTCAGAGAAGGTATCTCACATTCTATAGGAAGAATGGCTTCCACACCATAGACTAATCGAAAGGGCGTAAACCCTGTAGCATATTTGACAGATGTCTGATACGCCCACAATGCCAAAAACAACATCGTGTGCCAACTTTTTTTATGAATTCCTATCATCCGTCGAAGCATAGTTATAAGAACTTTGTTGATTACTTCGACTTGGCTATTAGCTTGCGGATAATAAGGTGTTGAGTTATCATGATGAAGACCCAACTTTTCCGTAAGTTCAGACATCATAAAATTCCTAAAATGACTACCGTGATCAGTAACGACAGCTTGGGGAACATTGAAACGAGCTATGACATGGTTAAAAAGAAACAACGTTGTAGTCTTTCCAGTATTATAGAATGTTGGAATTTCCTTGGCCCATTTTGTAAAGTAATCAATAGCTAAAATAATGTAACCATGCCCCCCGACCGAGTGAGGGTAACATGTCATAAAATCAATGCTCCATTTTGCAAAAGGACCAACTGAGACCATAGGATGAAGAGGAGCAGGATGTGACCAAATTTTCTGATTGTAGGTCTGGCAGGCATGGCACTTCTGAACGACAGTAATGCAGTCGATGAACAAGGAAGGCCAAAAATACCCTGCTCGTAAGATCTTCTAGGCAGTAGCATACCCAGACATATGACCACAACATGCTTCAGAATGGAAGTCATTCAGAGCTTTCTCAGCTTCATCAAAATTCAAACAACATCGAAAAACAGAGTCAATGGCCCGACGGTAAAGAGTATCCCCGAGGATAATGTATTGACGTGCTTGATAGCGTATACGACATCGTTCAGTACTAGACAAAGCAGGCCGGAAAGTCTGGGTTTGGAGATATATAATGATATTTCCATACCAAAGATCATCAGTGCTGATAAGGAAAAGAGATTCATCGGGAAATGAATCTACTGCTACATTTTCCATGCCAGAGTGAGGAAAATCACATATTAACTCAGCAAAAACTAAGGATTTCTTAGACGTGGCGCGATCGAATTCCAATTCAAACTCCTGGAGTATGACAATCCATTTGGAGTACTTGCCCCCTAGCAACTGACGTGTCAAAATGTGTTGCATAGGGTTGCAATGAGAAATCACTGTAGTTTTCCTTGAGAGAATATAATGCCGAAAGCGTTGAACGGCTTGAAGGGAAGCCAAAGCTAGTTTTTCAACATGTTGATACTTGATTTCAGTTGATGTGAGACTTCGACTCAAGTAATAAATAACATGTTCATCATGTGCATCATCCTCTTGAACTAGAACCATGCCAATGGTATACTCAGAGGTAGCAAGATAAAGAAATTAATCATGACTATAATCAAGAGGAAAGAGAAGCGGAGCTCTCATGAGGGATAACTTCAAAGCCTCAAAAGCATTGTTGGCCACGGTATCCCAAACGAACTCTTAATCTTTCTTTAGTAGCCGTGTAAAACCACAAGTAATCTTGGCATAATTAGGGATGAAACGACGAAGAAAGTTTGCTTTCCCCTGCAAACTTTGCAACTGGCCCAGTGTAGAAGGATAAGGGAGATTAAGAATTGCCTCAACCTTAAGAGGATCTACCCAGATGCCTTGACAAGAAACAATGAAACCTAGAAGATGGTTAGATTCGACACAAAAAACGCATTTATGAGGATTTAAACGAATCTGATAGAACCAACAATGAACAAAAATAGCTCGGAGATGAGTGGGGTGATCGACTCGACGTAAAGAATGAGCTGGTAAATCATCCAAATAGGGTTGAACAATATGCTTTATATCGTGAAAATCATAAGACATAGCATGTTGAAACGTTGGACGAGTGTTCTTAAGACTGAAGGGTATTTTTCGATAAGCAAAAGTACCCCAAGGACAAATAAAAGAAGTTTTATGTTGGTCCTCGATAGCGATGTTAATTTGATTATAGCCGGAGAAACCATCCATGAGAGAGAAGATTTCTCTACCAGCATAGTCATCGACAATCTGGTCGACGAAAGGGGTTGGAAAGTTGTCTTTTGGACATGCTTTGTTAATATCCCTATCATCAACACATACATGAATACTACCACCTTTCTTATCAATCAGTACAGGGTTAGAAACCCATTCGGTCAGAGACACGGGATAAATAAATCCATCTTTAAGAAGTTTTTCAACCTCGAGCTTGATAGTCGCCGCTTTACGGGGGTGGACCGGACAAAGGCGCTGCCAGACTGGTTTAGCTCTGGGGTTGTTAAGCCCTAATATTGGCTCATTACCACTTAATTGGGGCATATTAGATTAGTAATGTTATTTTATTTATTTCGGCTTTAGGCCATTATTTGTGATTTAGATTAGTAATGTTAATTTATTTATGTCGGCTTTAAGCCATTAAAACCTCCTAGTCTCCTATATATACCAAGGAGACATTTTCATTTTGAATCATCTTGTACTTGAACATTTAAGTGGGGTAAAAGGAGGTTTCCCCCTCGAAGAGGCTTATTATCTGATATTATCTCTCTTTCAAGACGTGGATTACTTTTCTTGAGGTTTTTCTATGCTATATTGATGTTTGGTTCTTAACATATGGTATCAGAGCTCAAGGTCTTGGGGTTTCGCTGCTACATCTGAGACATCGTGGAATTTTCGCTATAATTTTTTTTCTACAACGTTTCAGGAGGAACGACTTAAAGGGTTTTTAGAAGACGGATCAAGGTATGTTGTGTTAAAAATTAAGCTCTTGAGGACTTATAATTTCTGAGATACAGCCGGTACAAGATAGGGTTCTGGAATCATCCTGAAATGAGTCATTGTAGAATTTTTGCTATAAAACATTTTCTGTAACGTTTCAGACCCTGAACTCCGGAGAAAATTT
>JASDQU010099306.1:6345-21324 GCA_032191745.1 Picea mariana
TTTAATAAGAGACTCCATAACCCAATAGCTAAGGCACTAGAGTTGCGTGTTCTTAGCAGCTCACAGGGAGCATGCCATCTCCTGTGGAGCCAAATGTTCTCACATAATGTTGTTTGGAGTTTTATGTGTTCATTGTTAAGAATACCTAAGTATGTATCATTTCCCTGTCTCTCTCCTTTTCATAGGCCAGATCTTGAATTTTCCCCTTCGACTATTAAAGTCATTTTTTGTTTGCTCCTTTTGTTTGAGCACCCTGATTCCCCTTGATGTCTTACCTGAAGAAAGTCTTGGCCCTAAGCCTATTTGTTTTTATATAAGGATGAACACTCGTCTCCTTTGTTTCAATCATTGTTCTCTCTATTTTCCCCAGCCCACAACAAGTCGTCCAAGTCCTTGCTCACTCAGGTCGCAGCCATGGACACCAGGTGTAGCTTTCATGGAAGTCCATTTCGGGCTCTAATCAAAAGCAGGAGACAGGTTGAATTTTGTCAGCGACGGATATTCCAATAGCATTCCAGATTAACGACCCCCGGGTATTCGAGATTTCAAATCTACATGAAATATAGCTCCATTAAAATCCCTGAAGGCCCGAAGTGAATCTGGACTATCCATCGACAGGGCCATGCATTAGCGGATCCATAGCTCCAGGTAAAAGAATTTGAAGGTAGATGAGGTTTTAGTTTTGATTTTCCAGAACCCTGGAGACTCGAAGTGGATATTGGCCTTCCAAATCCAAGATCCACGTGTCGTCAGATCCCCAACTCTGGTGAATTTGCTCGGGGAAAATAAAGTTTGACTATTGAGAAGTCCGAAGCCCGGAGCCATGAAGGGATCTCAGTCGTCGATCTCAGGAGGGCCACATGTCATTATATCTATGACCCCAGGTAAAATCCATGGGAAAAGCGAAGTTTGAGTTTTGATTCTCCCGGAGCCTGGAGACCCAGAGTGGATCTCGGTCGTCCATTCAAGAAGACACACGTCATCAGATCCATGGTTCTAGGTAAAATCACTTGGAAGCCCAGGTTTGAGTTTTGATTCTCCCAAAGACAGGATACCCAAAGTGGGTCTCGGTCGTCCAATTTAAAGAGCCATGTGTCACAATATCCATAGCTCTAGGTAAAATCACAGTAGGTAAATAGGAGTGTATCCCCCGAGCCCTGGAGATCCAAATGCATGTCGGCTATCAACATAGACAAGTGGCACCCTTATGGATATGACACATGTAACTCTTTTCAAGTATTCTCAGACACGCACCCAGCCTATTTTCAAGTGACACATCTTACCTCTCCATCCGTGACACATCAGCATGGTGACATCTGGCCTCCACGTCAGATCATCCTCCATGAGGTGTTATTGTTCAATGCCAAAAGTAGCACCCCACCCCAAAGCACACTTTTTGCAGATCCTAAAGTTGGTGGGCGAGTAAGCTTGGCGGTGGCGCCAAATCTAGCTAGTGCACCTAGATCTCAGATCATGACCAGATCAGTGGGGAAACAACATGCTCGGGAAATATGTTTCTTGAGCGGTCCCGTAATGAAAACCATGGTATTGAAAAAATACTACGTGGAGAAATGTGATGGATTGCGGGCCCAAAAGTAGTCTGAACCCAAACCACCTCTGAGCAGCCTCACAATTACATGTTTATATGGCATCCTATCCGAGAGTAGCAAGTGGTTGCACCCCTGAGAATTAAGTCTTGTTCAATCTATGAGGAAAAGCAGTTAATGGAAGGTAGGTTTGGTGGTTGAAACCTTGGCTCACCCCATAAAGAGAAGGCATGGAAGGCCCAACCGTGGGTACTGAATCGTCATCCCGTGGTACCCATGCAAGAAGATTTCCCTGCAGACCCATGTTGATCTGAGCTCGCGTCTGACAGAGGGACACACATTCAGTCTGACCAAAGAAGTCACCGACACAAATCTTTGATTGTAGTGATCAGATCACACTCCTGATAGTTGGGGATTGTTCTGAGTATAAAGAGATAGTTTTAATATTTTGTTAAGGTCATCACTTGGTGGAGCAAAGTTCACTATTTTGTAATGTTTTGATGCCATAACTGTTCTCTAGTTATGTATCGGATTTGAGACTTTCAGATTAATAGAAGTCAGCCTCTTTTCATCTCTTTGTAAAAACTGTGCTAAAACACTCGGGCATGGAGGATCCAGTCGAGGGTTGTTATGTTTTTGTAATGTAGGTTTGATTGCAACGGTATATTCACCAGTTTTAGTCAGATTCCTTGTGATATTTTCCCCTCTTACACTGAATGGCTTGGGCAAGGATCCAGTCAAGTTGTTGTAGCTACATGGTGGTGTAGGTTTGATCATTGTGTTGTTGTGACTATGTTGTTTGGACATATTTTAGTGTCTGAAGCTTGAGCTTAAGAGTGATCTTTAGTTTTAGTTTTTTTTCTCCAAGCTTCTTGAAGGCATGATGCCAATAGCAGTCTTGTCCACCTTTATTACTAAGTCTTCCCTCTGCTCACACTTAAACTCAATTAACTGACCGAAGTTAGTTATGGCCCTCACTTACCTATGCATTTCTTGTCCAGTTGTGTGTTGAACATCATTATTGTATTCATTTTTCCCCATTTTACCTCCACTCACATAAATCAAACGTCCACCAAACATTCTGATGGGTACTGGGTTTATCCTCCTGCAATCTGGGGGTGACTTTGAGTGCTAAATGGTTCTACATCGATGATTCATTTCCTTTTATTGTGCTCTGAATTAGATTCTGAGCCAAGGTATGTTTCTTTGAGATCGACCAACAATGATTGTTTTGTGAGACATTCATCAGTGTTGTGCTATGGGGTCTTGTGGAACTCACACCACTTTCTGGTGTCCTTTAATTTCCCATCACCCTTATTTGTCTACGATTTAGATTGGTTTTCATGAGATTGAATCTCCTTGATCCATCCTTCATTCTATGAGTTAAGACCACCTTTTCCATGCCTCTATCGTTTCATATTTGCAAACACAAAATCCCACTTATTTCATTGCTTAAATTTTTGCTCGACTTTGACAACATATCAATAAGCAACTCCTAGTGAGGATATGTCTAAGAAATACATTATATTTTTGGATGTATGTGTAGGCCACTATGGTACTTTAGAAATAGGTGTCTCTTAGAATTTTGAATACCCAACTTTGAGCATAGGGTATGGAAGATATTGGTATACTTTGGCACTGTTTGGTCTCTTTCTTGACACAAAGTTGTCCATCTCATACACTAGTCATCATAAACTCCAATAGGGTAGAAATTCTCCTTGAGAGCATCCACAAAGGCCTCCCAAGTAAGTTCTCTCCTGAATGACATAGATTCATCCGCGATGTGCCTCTCTCGATAACCTTCCCACCAAGATTTGACATGTGGAATTTATTTAAGGAGTGCGACGGTGATATTTTCACCATTGAAATTGTTTTTGACAAAGTTATAACCTTCTATCAAATTCAACCATTTCTCTAGGGAATCTACATCTATCTTGCCTTCAAATAAGGGGATATAAAAATTAACTTGTACCTTGAAGGATGTTGCACCTTCAAAATGACTTCTTGTTGAAGATGCCTCAACCACCGTCAGTAGTCGTCGAAGGATCTGAGCGAAGTTTTCCATCATCTCTTTTCACTATCATACACAAGTTTCCTTGAGAATTTTTTTGAAAGGATCTCTTGCTTCGTCATCTCCATTTTCTTCTACCATGGGAGGTTGCTTGGGCTGGCAAGAGTGTTTGTCCCCAAGAGAAACTATCTCAAGACCCTACTCTCTATACCTTGACCTCGTCGCGGATATACACTGAGAAATGAGAAAGATAATATTTCTTTGATACCACTGATCTAGATTATGTTGAGAACGAAATGAGTTACAAACAAAAATATAACAGGGAACACATAAATATAGTGAAACCCAACTTGTATTAATGGATAATATAGTAGAACATAAACTGGCTAGAATGGTGGTAGCTTATCTCTGAAAAGAAAGAGATGTTGGCTACAACACTCATTCACAATTTTTTTTTACAAAAATTTGAAAGGGGACCTTGTTGATTACAACATGAAGGAATAATAATATATCCTTTTACAAATATGGGGGCTGGTATATATAGTACTTATAGATTCATTTTCACTTATTTTAATATTACTATACATATTTATTTTATTTATATCGTTTTACAGTATCATGGGTTACTCAAACATACAGAGGACAACTTGAAAACTTGAATATGAAAGAATAAGAAAACATTGCAAAGTATCTTCTAAGAGTAGATGAAATTGTCGATTCAATCAGAGCACTGGGAGAAGATTTAGATGAAAAAATTATTGTCTAAAAGATGCTGAGATCATTACCAATGAAATATAATGCTAAGGTATCTACCTTGGAATATCGAGAAAACCCTGACAAACTTACAATATATGAACTTCATGGGATTCTTATAGCCTATGAAATGAGAACAGGGAAAGAAAGGCCATAAAAAAGGTGAAGCAAATTTCAAAGCTTCAAAATAAACAAAGAAACATGAGCATGTGTCAAATGAAATTCAATCAAACATATCATATGAGGAGGAGGATAACTTTATAAGGAAACTAAAGAAAGAGTTTGGAAAATACAAAGGGAAGTTACCTTTCAAATGTTTCAATTGTGGAAAAAATGGGAATTTTGCCTCCAAATGTCCCTATCCAAAGCAGAAGGATAGTGATGATGAAGAAACTTATAACCATAAAGAACATAAAAAGGGAAAAACTAGAAACAAGAATAAATTCTACAAAAATAAAAAAAAATTACTCCAAAGAAGATAGTAGTTCATCTAACATGAGTGAACACGACGGGACAAAACTTGTATTTATGGACATATAAACTCAAACTGATACTACTGAATATAATAATGGAGATGAAGAAAAATTTGAAGTTGAAGGAGAAGTAGACCTTGAAGAAGAACGTATTAGTGCTCTCGAAGAGTTGAGAAGATATAGAAAGAATAACAAATCATTAAAAGAACAATTGTTATATTATAAGGAAGAACAAAAATAAAGAGAAGAAGAAGTTTAAAAAAACATCAAGAAGACATAAAAAATCATTGTTGATTTGAAAACTCAACTACAATAAGATAAAAGAATTGAAGAAGTCTTAAGGAAACAACTTAATGACAAGGAACAAAACTATGAAAAATTAGAGGCTGAAACAGTTCTTCTAACAAGGAAACTTGAAAAATGCACTAACATTTCAAAGCTTGAAAGTAGTTCAAAAATATTGGATGACATCCTTAATATTAAAATACCATCAAGTAATAAGGATGAACTGACTTACGATCACAAGGAAACTAATAAAGGCTCCAAATTTGGAATACAAAAAAGTGATAAAAATCTAAAGACTTATGCAACTTCCCTTCAGAGCTCTTTCAAAAGAGAAAAGAACAAGATAAAGACTGGCTCTAATCAATAGAGATCTGCACTCTCTCCAAAAAAAAATGAGTACAAAATAAATACTAATCCAAGAAGAACTCCCCCAAAAAGGTATCAACAACTCTTTCTTGGCTACTATTTTTCTTGTCATAATTTTGGGCATAAAGCATTAGACTGTAAAACTTATAGAAAGAACTATCATAAAAGTGTTCAAGGATATGGCCATAAGAACAACAAGTCTAGTAGAAATCAAAGGAGTAGAAAGTACAATTCATTTTCTCCATTACAAGATTACAATATTGAATACTACAAATGCAAAAATTATGGTCATAAAGCTAGTAATTGTAGAATATCAAAGATTCCATGAAGACAAGTATTTCCAATAGTCAAGAAGAAAAATATAAGAAGATGTGGAAGGAAAAAAAAATAGAATAAAAGGAAATAAAATGTAAAGTAGCTTTGTATGCCAAGAATAAAAGAAGCCAAGGGCATGTTGACAGTGGATGTTCAAATCATATGACATGAGATCAAAACAAATTCCTCAATCTGAAAAGGAAATAAAAAGGAAGTGTTATATTTGGAGATGATTTCTCTGCCAAGATACTTGGAAGGGGTATAGACAGCCCGAGAAATAATAGATATAAAGAAGAAAATGTGCTATTAGTTTAAATTTTGAAGCCTAATATTTTGAGTGTGAGCCAAACATGTGATCAAGGACACATTCTCATATTTGACTCTAAAAAAATGTGAAATTATAAAAGAAGACTCGGGAAAATCAGTGGTTGTTGCACCAAGGACATCAAGCGATGTTTATATATAAACAAAAAAGAGGAAGAAAAATGTTGCATGGGACAAATAGATGAAAGTTGGCTATGGCACAGAAGAATGGGACACATAATCTTCGATAACTTAATAAAATTTAGTAGAAAGGAAGCTATGAAAGACATGCCAAAGATTATAAAACCTTCAAACTTTGTTTGTAGGGACTGCCAACATGGGAAGTAGACAAAAGTAATATTCAAGACAAATGAATACTCTACATCAAAACCATTAGAACTTGTTCATACTGACCTCTATGGACCAACACAAACTAAGAGTATACAAGGTGAACATTACTTCATTTTATTCATTGATGACTATACAATAATGACTTGGGTATCATTTCTCAAAGAAAAATCAAAAGCATTCGAAAAATTTAAAGTCTTTAAAGAACACGTTGAAAATGAGTCTGATCTCAAAATCAAGTGCCTAATATCAGTCAATGGAGGAGAATTTACCACAAATGAGTTCAACAAAAATTTTGTGAAACACATGGAATTAAAAGACCCTTTTTAGCTCCAAGAACTCCTCAACAAAATGTAGTTGCTGAAAGGAAAAATATAGTTGTTCAAGAAGCAACAAGAACCGTGTTAAATGAATCCAAAATCCCAAATAGATATCGGAGAGAAGTAGTGTATACAACAATGTACATAATTAACAAAGAACAACTTAGAGTTAACCACAACAAAACACCATATGAGTTGTGGTTTGGCATACCAACATTAGTTAAATACTTCAGAGTTTTTGGGAGCAAATGCTACATAAAGAGAGATTATTGTAACCTAGGAAAATTTGATTCCAGATTATATGAAGGTATGTTTCTTGGTTACTCATCCAAAAAAAGGGCCTACAAATTCTATAATCTAAGGCTACACAAGATTATGGAAAGTGAAAATGTAAAAGTGGATGATCTAAAAACAAAAGGGAGAAAATCTCAAGATAATCCACAATTTGTTGAAAAGATAAGAGATGATGGTGATGAAGAAATTAAAGAAATACAAGAGGATGAATCACAAAGTGAAGAAGAAAATGAATATGAAGAATCACCAATACAATATACAAAAGCATCATCAAGTAGAATACAGAGAAATCAACCTAAAATTCAAATCCTCGGTAACAAAAGTGTTGGAGTTGAAACAAGAAGAAAACTAACATATGAATCAGAACAAGCATTTATATCCCTAATAGAACCCAAAAAATTTGCAGAGGCCAACACATATGAAGAATGGATCAAAGCCATGAATGAAGATCTTGGTCAAATAGATAAAAATTAGACCTTGTAACTTGTCCCAAGACCAAAGAACAAAAATGTGGTATGGACCAAGTGGATTTTTAAAAATAAATTTAATGAAGATGGTTAGGTTATAAGGAATAAAGAAGTATTAGTGTGCAAAGGATATTCAAAAGTAGAAGGAATTGAATTTGAAGAAACATTCACTCCAGTTGCAAGAATGGAAACCATCAGATTATTTCTAGCATACTCATAGCTTAAGAATTTTAAATTCTATCAGATGGACATAAAGTTTGCATTTTTGAATGGAGACCTAAAATAATAAGTCTACAGAGAACAACCAAAAGGATTTGAATAACCAGGAAAAGAAGGACAAGTGTATAGATTGGAGAAGACACTCTATGACCTTAAACAAGCACCCAGAGCATGGTATGAAAGACTGGATAAGTACCTACTACAACAAGGATACAAAAGAGGCACGTCTAATAACAATATATATCTTAGAATTGAAAAAGAAGTTTTGTTAGTCACATTGGTCTATGTGGATGACATCATATTTAGATATAACAACGATGAATCAAGTTATAATTTTTCTCAAGAAATGTCAAAAAAGTTTGAAATGTCTATGATTGGAGAGCTAACTTTCTTCCTTGGTCTTCAAATCACCCAATCACATAAAATAATGTTTATTTATAATTCCAAATACCTGAAAGATATACTTAAAAAATTTTGAATTGTTGAAAGTGCGCCTTTTAGCACTCCAAAGACAACTAGTTGCAAACTCAACAAGGAAGACGAGTCACCTTCTATAGATTAAACTCTCTACATATCTATGGTTGGGATCCTACTATATTTGATTGCATCCATAGCTTATATCATGCAAATAGTAGGAATGGTGGAAATATTTCAATCATCTACCAAGGAATCACATGTGATGGTTATCAAGAGAATATTTAGATATCTTAGGGGCACATCAGACTTTGGGTTATGGTATCCAAGGAATAAAGGATTTGAACTAATTTCCTACACATATTTTGATTGGGTTGGTAGTGTGGATGACAAAAAAAGCACTAGTGGGAATGCTTTTTCTTGGGGGAATGTCTAGTCTCATGGTCAAGTAGAAAACAGTCATCAATTTCACTATCTATAGCAGAGGAAAAATATATTTTAGTTGTTGAATGTTGCAATCAAATATTATGGATGAAACAAACATTGTAGGATATTAAAATTGAAGGTAAACAACCAATACCTATTTATTATGACAATACAAGTGCCATCAACATCTCCAAGATTCCAGTCATGCATGCAAAGACCAAACATATACCCATCAAGTATCATTTATTGAGAGAGAAAGTTAGTGCCAAAAAGGTTAGATTGCAGTATGTTAGTTCAAAAGAACATATTGCATATATATTCAAAAAACCTCTTCCCATAATAACTTTTGAAAACCTTAGATAGAAATTGGGGGTAATCTTCATATCTAATTGAATTGCACAAGCTTCATCAGAAAAGAAGTACATGGATAGGGGGAGCATAACCTCAGGGGGAGAAAAGAAATGTCCCTTCTGCCATTGATGTCAAAGGGGGATAATAAAAAATAAAACTCAATTAAGATTGAAAATAAGGAGTTTTTACTTTGTTTCCATCAATGCCAAAGGGGGACAATGTTGGACACAGTGTTATGGTGTTGGCATTGATGGAAAAGAGGGTCAATATGGTCATTATTATCAATGGATAATGTAGTATTGTCATTAATACAAGCCCATTCATTATCAAAATCTTATTATGCATTCGTTGTCTTCTCCCTAGGACTATAACTTTGTTAAATTCATGCGTGAGATTGATTACATGCATTCATATTAATGTCTATATATCTGGAACAAAGAATGAAATCCATTATTGTTTAGTCTGAGAATATTAATGGTTTGCAAAGGGTAAATTTGTGATCATATAAACCCAATTGAACATCTCTTTGTATTACGTAATTTGGACTGCATGGTAAAGAGGAGTAAATGGGGAGATTGTTCAATAAAATTGTCATTGATGTCAAAGGTTAGAAAATGGATAAAATATAAATGTGACCTTGGTATCATTTTAATAAAAACAAAAGTGAAAATTTAAGTGGAAATGAAGTTTACATAAAAGTGGAGGAAAAACAAAATTAATTAAATATAAATATTACTTCAATAAATAACAAAAGTTGAAAAGTTGGGTGGAAGTGGAGTTTACGTAAAAGAGGAGTAAATATGAAATCGTGCAAAATAAAAATGTAAAAGTGAAGTGGAGTTAAAGAAAAGGTAAAAGTGAATTGGAGTTAAAGAAAAGGGTAAAAGTGAAAGAGCACATGGTATTTGCAAACCATGGTGGTATTTACCCATGGTAAGGTAAAAAGTGAATTAAAAATTAAAAAGGGAAAAATCAATTATTGTTTAATAAAAGTAGTGATTTTTGAAGAAGAACATGCATTTTCATATAAAACTTATGGAAAAGTATAAATAAAGAAGAGGGTTATGAGAAAAAATGGATATGCGAGTTAAAAAGTAATAGTTCATAAGCATATCATTTGAGGTGTAACAATAAAACATCATTCATGAGCGACAATAACATATTAGCAAAAGATCATATCTGGCGTTCAAAAAAACAGATTCAACAAAAGAAGAAGTAAAGAACGCAAAACAAAGTTTGTGAATATAGAAGCAACATAGGTGACTCGATGATTGAATAAGAAGATATAAATAGAAGAAGAGTCCGAAGGAAGAAATTGAAGTTTGAAGATTAAAAATTCAGTGAGGGAGGAAGGGAGGAGAAAGAGAGGATTAAAGTCCTCTACAGGTTGGATCCTAAACAATAGAGAGTTGTTGCTTCCTCAAGTTGGTGTTTGAAAAATAGGGGATTGTTGTCTCCCTGAGTTGGTGCTCAAAATAGGATATTGGTGTATCCTACAAGTTGTAGCTTGTAAATGAAAAGTAAACTTTATATAAATATATAAAAGGAACCTTTATGGTTTTTTCATGTTAAAATTATGTGTATTGTTCTTCTTTGTTGATCATTTGTTGTGTTTAATAAGAGTAATGATTAAGTGGTGTTAAATATTGTGAAAAATAAGTAATATTGATTCACCCCCACCTCTTAGTATTAAACAATATTCCAACAAATATCATGCACTAATATTTAACGTACACAACTTTTTTACCGTGCACCAATATTCTATGTGCACCACCAATTATGCATCGTGGAGTGCCAATCTTTAGCGCACACACCACGCACCAACAATTGTTCACTGAACAGGGTCAATATTTAGAACAGACACCGTGCACCATTATTCCACACGCACCACCAATTATGCATTGTGCAGCACAAATATTTAACACACACATCGCGAACTAATATTTTGCGCGCACCACCAATTATGCACCGTGTAGCGCCAATATTTAGTACACACATCATGTACCACATTTCAATGTGCACCACCAATTCCACACCGTGCAATGACAATATTTAATGCATATTTCATGCACCAATATTCAGTGTGCACCGAAATTCTGCACTGCACAACACCAATGTTTAATGCATATTCTGTGCACCAATATTAAGTGTGCACCACAATTCTGCACTGCACAACGCCAATATTTAATGTGTATTTTGCACACTAATATTCAACATGCACCACAATTCTTCACCACGAAACGCCAACATTTAGTGCATGCAAGTCCTTTCTTCGCTTAGATTATTTTCCATATTTCTAGCTCACGACCATCGTATTCCTGACTTGCATGTCTAAGCCAAATTCAGTCACTTGGAAGTCAAAATGACCCCTCCATAACAACCATTTTGAGTGCAATTCTAGTTTGAATTTTCCTAAAAATTTGTGAATTTCACTCAGATTTTACCATTTTCCCCAAATTTAGCCTACTCAAATGCTGAGATGATGAATTTACCAACTTCATGCTAGCCTCGGGCCCAGACAAGTCCTGTATTGGACCAAAAATCTATGAAACCATTTTGTAACATACCTAGCCTCCAAGTTGAGTCTCGTCATTGCAAAAACAACCTAGCTTGCTGAAACGAAAACTTAAAAGTTCCCAACACATATAAAATGAACCAAGGGGAAATAGACCCATAAACATTAAAACAAACAACATGTTTATTTATCGATGCATCTAACAACATTTATAAAAAAAACTAATGCATCTAGTAAGCACACAACAAACATACAACAAACACACAACATTAAAATATTCATTTACACATTGGAATAATCATAATAAACACAATAGAAACTTATATGCTTATAAATATAACCAATTGGTTGCATACGAAGTATGAACCTCCCAAGCATAGACGTTGATTTTCATTTTCTCTCAACAATATACCACCCTTGAGCTGAGGCTATGAGTCCACAAGGAGATCTGGCCCTCTTGGTTGTTCACACATCATACTCAACATCCCAAAACCGAGGTTCTAGTCCAATATTAGTTCCAATCCACCAACTCTCTTCCCCAAAACCTGCACAAATCAAGGAATGTACATCCTTCATTGTTTTCAGTCCGTCGAGTTGTACCATTCATTTATTAGGGCTTCCAGTGTACTTGGTTGGCCAAGAAATCTTTCAATTGGGGACTCTAGGAACTCTTAGCTGCTTTAGAAGTGCTCACTACAACCTTCACATGGTTCTTGAGCCATTTCCTCAATAGGAAAACATATTGCAGACTTATATCCCATTTTACAGGCACAGAAGCAACATTTCCAGCATAAAATACAACCCATTATTGGTTTCCTTTAAGCACAACATGGCTAGTGCTCTACCTAGCACTCAAATTCTCTCTTGCTACCCAAAATCTCGATGTAAAAATTGGCTACTTTCTTCATAAATTTCCTTCTCCTTCCCTTGCTTGGTTGACTCACACTCTTCCCAAATATGATTGTGCTTCATCCCCATGCTCCGAATAACTATGGGATGTGACTCCTCATGCCCCCCCTCTTACATGAGTTTAATGATTGACTTTGGGAACACTCAACAACAAATAGAAGGTTATACACAATGATAATAATTTCGGGAATGTGGGTTGGATTAATATCCATAAATATTTCCCCCTTGGACCCCTCTCTCTTATGGAATCATAGCCCCGGATCATTTTCATCCCTCTCGTATCATAGCCAACGATTACTACTTTCATTAATCATTTCAATGTACATAATACATAGTTTGACCATTGACCATTTAATCAATACTAGCTCTCCCGCCCCCAAAACATACTAACTCACCAGACTAATTAATATTCTCATAATTACATTATAATTTTCTGGAATTAAAAATGTGGATGTTACAACAATCATATGAATGCAAAACAATCCAGGGCACTTGTGGATTTTATTCAGTTCAAACATCAAATAATGAAATAGTTGAAACATGGACAATAAAACTCTCTTTTTCATGTGGTCCATGTAGTAGTAATGATCCTAAAATATTTAGATCCAGAATTAATTTACTGATCATATTGAGGTGGTTTGCAAAATTCTAATGATGTGCTCTTTACCCAAAAAAACATAAACCGATGATTAGTTTGTTGAATGATGAGATGACACGACAGAAAATAAAAGAAATCAAATTACATATAGATAAGATACTTTTGTTTCATCTTTAAGTTCCCTTCAAGCTAATGAAAATTGTTTTATGCATCTCAAATATAAAAAATCATGACAATATGTGCTCACAAAAGTCAATTTAATGGACTCTCTTTAATTTCATTACTCAAAACAATAAAATGAGTTCACCATTGAAATCCTTGTGAAATTATGAGAAATTTGACTATAGACCAAATTTTGAATTGACTTGATTTCACCCTCTTTGGCATGCAAAACAATGCATTAAATTCTGATTAATGGAAACTTGAGCTAATACTATTACAAATGACTTCAAATAGCAAAATAGACCTCAAATTCATGATCCTTGTGAAAAAACGTGAAAAATGAGTATAAACACAACTATATTTCGTCAATATACCTCATGGCATGCTTTACGAGAAAAATATTTAGCCTCTTATTAGCACGCAAATCGATAAATCCATACAACCTCGAAATAAATACCCTATCTTGGAATTTGTGCCACCTCGAAATCCATGCAAACCTCGAAATGTGTGTGCATTGGGATTTGTGCCCAATATATAAGGCACGGACCTATCCAACCTCCATCTGAATTAATGGCAACTTAAGGGCTAAAATCAGAGACATATCATAACAAACATGTTTGTTGGCATGTTGGTTAGGCCTCCAATTTATATCTCGGAGGTTCCAGGTTCGATCCACTTCCATGCACATATATATTAGTTTTTTGTTTATATATATATGGTATATAGTTGTATATACCATATATATCTGGTATACAAAACTCCCACGTGAAATGTTAGCCCCTCCGCAGACCATGTGTTGGTTAGATGAAATATGTATAGAACAGGGGTTGGGGGATAGGCCTCAACCCCTTTTCCCCTCCAAGTGAAACATTACATGAATTTAAATATAATTTAACCCCTATACGATTAAGAAACTATGTTGTGGCACGATGGTATGGGGGAATTTGTGAAGGTTTATGGAGGTTGCGGGTTCGACACCCCTCGATTCCATAATTTTGGTAACCCATGTCAATATAGGCCAATGGGAGGTCTACACATGGAGGATTTTCATTGGCTTGTACATGCCACATGTCATCAAACAATTCATCCACATGTGCGTCAACTGTCAACCTGAAATTGGATCACTTAGATTGTACCTTGCCTAGTCAACTAACAATAATCATGTTCCATGTGTCACCTTTGCAGTGGTGACACGTGTCACCCTTTTTTTCCCATGTGTACTTTGACTTGGTTGACTTTTTAGCAAGTTTGACTGAACTTTAACTGTTCTTAACTTTTTCATACGAACTCTGTTTGACTTGTCGTTTGCGGCATTGGAAATTTGAAGACGAACTCTCTCCACTTATGTCATTTTTGAGATAATTTAGGATAGTTGAATTTTGGGCATTTATGGATCCCTTGGGACCTCTATATGTGTTCTGAATCTTCCTAGACCTCTATGAGTGTTCCTTAGATCCTCCTGGATCACACCTTCCTGCTGAAGAACTTTTGGATGTCCAAATTATAAATATTCAAAAACTTAGTGATGATAATTCACTCTTCCATCTTGTTGAATCTTTTGTAATTTAGTATTCATCTTGGGTATTTGATCTTAGGTACTATATCAATAAACTTATGTCTATCTCTCTGGAATATGGCTCTAAATATGGCCTCTGACATTGTCTCTAATAGCTCTGGTTCTGGCTCATAGATTAAAATGTGTGACAGAGGATGTGAAGTGGTGTTCATGTCCAAGGACCGAAAAATAAAGTCTATAAACTCAAGGCAAGTGGTGGCCAAAGGCACAAGGACAAAAAATAGTGTATATGTGCTGAAAGAAAATAGAGAAGAGTGTCATCTAAGAAAACATGATGAAAGTTGGTTATGGCATAGGAGACTTGGACATTTAAACTTTGACCACTTA
>JASDQU010099307.1:5377-21249 GCA_032191745.1 Picea mariana
TAACCAAACCAACAAGTTGCCTTAGACCGGTTTGAGAGTAGTGATTCCATAACACCCCGAAGCTCCGAACTCTCAGTGTTTCGAAGCCAGAAAAACTTAGCTCCTTTTAGGCCTAGTGCAAGGTTCCTATACCTTGGTCATATGGGATCTTGGACAAGCCTCGAGGCTACGTGCTAAAAAATTAGCCACTATTTGGTTAGAATCGTGGACATGAGCCCTCGGTCACACTCATGAAGGGTTTGAAGAAGGCGCCCTCCTTCCACATATTTCAAAGTTAGTGACCTGCGAAGGGTGAGTTAAGAGGTCGATATGACCAAGGTGTTCCAACGAAGTCTTCCTAGACTCCTAAATTACAAAAATCATTGCTTGGGAAGATGTCCCTAAGGGTTTCTCATCAAATACATAAATTACATATTTGTTCTTAATTTTTTTTAAATACCCATGTCTAATAATTCTCCTACTGCTAAGAAGAGGTAAATAGGGACCATGTAATTACAAAATTTTATATAAGAAGAAAAATCATTTCTAATGATTTATCAAACACTGTAAAATTTAACCATAAACACATGAATTCAACCATTACTTCCCTTCCAATACACAGAGTATGAAAATACTTATCAGAAACCATAATCATGAAGCGACTACTTAAAGGGGTGCTTGTTTCCACCCAACCGTAGGCACAACCACTTCTGCATGGATTTACCACTGGCCACCACCTAGGTAGATCATGATTCTCTAAGAGAGACTCTTTCTTCTTGCTCAACGATAGTCAGGGATGGGGGTTAATCTCCTCCTCCCACAAGAACTTGGCACAATGATTTTCTCTCTACCAATAAAGGGGGCCTGTAACGAGTGCTTCCACAATCACTCGTCCTCTCTGCACCCTCATTTATTAGCTTAGACTGAAAATGTTGCTAACAACTTCTTGCACCCAAAAAAAAAATTGTTTCTTAGTTCTCCTCCAAACCAAAGAGATGAAAGTGATCTTCAATCTTTTGGTGATTGGTCTCTACAATCCTCTTCCTCGTAGATCTACCTCTTCCCATGAATTCACTTCATTTTTTTCCTTCCTCAAAAATATTGCATGGTTCTAAATCCCTAGTTCATGGTCAGGTCAGGAAGCCTTGTAGATGGGTACTCTTCCCTTCTCCTCATTAACTCTCGAGGAGGGAGTCCCAACTACCAACCTGATTGGTAATTCATTTCTAGGTCAGAGGATTGTTCTAGGTCTGAGAAATTAAATCTAGTAAGGTACTGGTTTGGTGGGGTCATCTCAACCATTTCTAGTTCCCCTCACCATCTCTACCCTAGAATCATGGTCTATCTTGGCAAACCCCCCTTTCAACAGTCATACAACACTTTCCRTTTTTAATTAATAACATAAATACATACACTACCTTTTATAACAAAAAGGTTCATCAAATCCAATGTTCACACATATTCAGTCTGCCACAATCTTTTGGAAATTTATAATTAAATTTACAAGCTAGGGGAAACAAGTGTGTTACAAGAATGCTCATGTGTTATCTAGAATCCCCTAGAAGGTCAAATAAGTCAAGAAGGTCAAAGAAATCAAATTATTCTAGAAGCTCCTAGAAGAAGTTGACCAATCAAAGTGGTTAGTCATGGGTTAAGTGGTCGCAACAAGAAAACAATTAAAGATAAATTAGTTGCAATTGGAAGTGAAGAGTTTACTATTTGTGGATAAAGTGGTTAGAAGTGGGTTAGCCCCAAAAAGAAGGAAGTTGGGTAAGTTGGTTAGAAGATAAAACCTAGAGGAAGCTACTTGGAGAAGTCTAAATAAGAGAGAAAGGGTCTCTTGTGAGTATGATATTTGATCATATTGAATATCCATTTTTGAAAGGTTATTTAAGAAAGTATTATTAATAGAGAATATTCACAGCAAAAAAAATTGCTGCAGAAAAAGTGCAGCAGAAAAATAATGGTAGAAAAATCGCGGCATAAAAAGTGCGGCAGAAAAATCCTGACAAAAAAAGTAAGGCAGAAAAATTGCGGCAACATAATCACGGTAGAAAAACTGTGGCAGCAGAACCGCGAAAACATAATCATGACAACTTATGGTATTTGGTTTATGGAGAGTGTGGTGTATTTCTAGAGGTATATTTTTGGTTATCTTGGTGATATTGTTGAAAGTTGTCTTGGTGATTGATCTTGGTGAGTAGATCTGATTTGGATTATGAGATTGATGTGATAGGTTTTTTGGTGCATAAGTGATGCACTTGTGTTGGCATAGACTGTTGGTACAATTTGACAGATTGTTTTTTGTCTACAAGCTAGGTCTTGTACTTGAGGGTTGGATTCCTCTTCTCAGTTGGAGTTGAGATCTGCATGTTGGGTCTTGCAATGAGAGTTGGTGGTCTCTTTGAGTTGGTTCTCATTTCAGTTGGTGTTGATAAACCCCAAGGATTGTAGTTCATAATACAAAAGAAACTTATACATATATCTGGTGTTCATTGTGTTCTTTATTGTGATGGTAAATAGTTCATTATTGTTAATGTATGTCATTAAGATATGTTTACATGCAAGCAACTAAGTGTGAATATAAGTAATGAGTAATGATGTTGTGAATGGTAATGACTAACTAAATTTTTGTAAGAATTTGTAAAAAGAGCCTCACACTGATTCACCCCCCTCTCTTAGTGTGGTCAGTGTGTCCAACAATTGGAATCAGAACATGCCTTCGCTATAAGCATTAAAATTTTTGGAGGATATCCATGGACACACAAATGGATGATGGAGTTCCAATTTTTGATGAGACAAATTATTCAACATGGAGACTAGAAATGAAAGGGTATTTGAAGGCAAAAGGAGCAGGTGTTTGGAAAGAAACTATTGGTGGATCATTTCCCTTGAAGAATAAGTCAAAGTTTGTAGCTCAAAAGGAAGAAAAGAAGAATGATGCATTAGCTCTCAAGACCATTTTCAATGGTCTCTCAATATATGTCAAAGAAATCATGGGACAATGTACTTCCACCAAGGATGTATGGTTGAAGCTAGAGAAGGTATATCAATACAAAGAAGACAATTCCATCAAGGACATTGAAGGTAAAGACTCTCCAAAATCTTATGATTTCAATACTCCTAGTGAAGTTGAATGTTGTCTTACGAATGAAAAAGAAGATATAGTAGAATTTTGTGTAGATGAAGAAGAAGAGTTGTTTAAGTTTAAAGAAAATTTTTTATCTGAGTTAGGTGATGTTAGCATGGAAATAGGACATTATTCAATTGCAACTGAGTATCTTGAAAAATGTATTAATGAAGTCCTAGAAAAGTATCCAAAGCATATCATGGAACTAAAACAAATGCTCGAAGAAAAGGAAGAAGAGATCAAAAGACTAAAAAATGAAATAATTAATCAAGAAGAAGAAAAGAAGAAGGTAGATGATGGACCTAGCAAAAATATTGAAGTTAATGTCAATCTGAAGACCCAAATTGAAGAAGCCAAAAGGATAGAGGAACTATTGAAAAATCAAATAAAGGAAAAGGAAGAGTCATGCCATAAGTTGGAAGTTGAAGTTGTTGATCTTATAAAGAAAGTAGATAAGTAAAAAACTCACATCAAGGTCATGAACAACTCGAAAATCTTGGATGAGATCCTAGATATCCAAAGATATCCACATGATAAATTAGGTCTTGGATACAACAAGGAAGCTGCTCACTTTGAAGCTAGCACTTCTAAGAAGAATGAGGTAAGTCCTTCATTATCAAAAGGTGGAAGCAATGTTGAAAGTCAACCATTTACACAAAGCAAGGAAACTTTCAAAAGAACAAAGCAAGGAAGACATCAAGAAGCCATCTTTACACCTCAAAGAAAATTCAGAAGATATACACCTTCATGGTGGACACCAAAGAAAAGGTATGAAAATGTTTTTCATGGTCACTACTACTCATGTATGAATATGGTCACAAAGCTTTGGATTGCAGAAATTATGCAAGGAAAGATGTTGGAAGGTTCCATAACACCCTAAGATATTGGATATGTAATAAAGTGGGAGACATTGTTGCACATTGTCACACCATGAGATATTACAACTGCAATGGGTTTGTCCACAAAGCTCTGGATTGCTAGAGTTCAAGAAGACATTCAATGAGGAGTGATTCAAATAACATGGAAATAATAACACATGTAACTTGGAAGGAAGACAATGTGGAAAGGATGGAATCTCAGAAAATCATTGTTGATAAACCAGGACACTTTCAGAAGTGGATGAAGAAGACTAAACAACCAGACATGAATGAAAGGACAAAGAATGAGGAAATCCTTACATTTTCCGAGTCATAAACGGGCTCCTGTGGGAGTAGTCACGTACATATGCGAGGTGACCTATAGAAAGGTCGTGTACATAAATGTGCTATCTGTGGAATAGATCGTGTATATGTGGTAAGAACCTTAAGAAGTGGGGTGTACAAATGAGTTGCAACATGGTTTGATGGTATAACTTTGTTTTACATGGTATGACATGTTTTGTTGCAGGTTTTCATGATTATATGCTTGCATGTGTGTTTGATGTATGTATGGTGATGGAATATGGTTGAGTGTTGAAGCTTATATATCTTGGATGCATGGTACAAACTTTATTGTGTGGAGTGATGCATTCTTGATAAGGTATACTGCTAGTTATGTTCTCAGTGATGTTATGACACCTTGTTTATGGGATATATCATGATGATGTGATGCCATCTAGAGATATATCATTGATCTATTGAGGGACACTCTTAGTACATGTTTAGAGGTACCATTGGTTGCTTACTACTTATTGTAGTGAATGGTTTTTGAGGAAGATACATCATGGTACATGGATGGTACATATGCGAGCTCCATTGATATATATTATGATGTATTGTGAAGGACATATTTGTTGGATGTATTGGTGCATGAATTTGGCATGTGGTTCAGATACATATTGGGACATGTAGTTTATGAGTTGATAAGGTGGTTATGTTTTACATCACTGATGAGTCATAACTTTATCTATAGTTGATGCATGATTGGTACATACTTGGTACATTGGTTGAGGAACTTGCTAGCAGTATGATTGGCACATGGTTTATGGTTGATATGGAATACATGTATGGGAACACATCTTGATTGTAGTTCATCTTGTTGAGCTTCGGTGTATGGTTGATTCACTTTCTTTGGTACATGATGTATGGGATGATATAGTTGAGATGCTTGGTTGATATATTGATGGTTGAGATACATGGTTGTGGCACTTGGTTCATGGTAGAGGCATATCATGAGTGATATGACACTTGTTTGAGGCACATGGTTGACATGTTGGTATAGGCATATGGTTGGCACACAATTGGCACATGTTCTTGGAATATGGTTGATACACTCCATTGATGATATCTTATGGTATATTGTATGGTATTTATGTAAATGGTTGATGTACATGGGTGTTGTGAATGGTTGACATACAATATGGCACTGGATGTACATGGTTGAATTTTTGTTCATGATTCTCTATTCATTGTTGACATATATTTTTCTTCATGATGTATGGTATGGCACGCGTTTGATGCATGGACATGTCCAAGGATCGTAATAGGAAGAGAATATTGTTATCAAGTAGTTGATCTATGTTCTGGTTGAGCAGTAGCATTTGCAACAGAAGCAGATTGTAGTGGTATCATATTGTTCATCTTGCAGAGAATATAGGGGGAGACATACCCACAGGGGGAGTTATTCTTCTTCCCATGATTGGTTGCAACAACATGATTCTAGGAGGATAGATGACTGGAATCCATGCCATCATCATTGCATCAAAGTGATATCCCTTGTCCAAAGGGGGAGAGATTATTTAGAGGAAGCTCAAAGGAATCCAGAAAGGGGGAGAAACCCAAAGGAGAGTTCAGACAGGGGGAGAAACCCTAAGGAGAGAACTACCCTTTGAAATTGAAGTAAAAGGGGGAGATATAGTCACATTGATGTGGCAATATGAAAAATGATGAAGAGAGATGATCACAGAGGGAGCATGAACATTGCCATGTGTTGAGGAAAATATATGAAATGATCTTACTGAAGCATTTTCAGATTTTTCTTGGCTAAAGAGAAATAAACGGGAATCTCACCCTCTGTTTATAGCCAACAAAAATAACATCCTAACTCACAAGTATTAATTACAAGTGCTTAGGATAGTCTTTTATCAATAGAAATCTTTCTGGAAATTTACTTTTTATGCAATTTTATGAGCATATTAATTGTTGAAATAAATGTAAAGATAGAAATAAATGTAAAGATAGAAGTAAAGTCACCAAGATGATAATCAAGACATATGAGACATAAAGCAATCCTTTATTTCATTCTAATTCACCAAAGAGTCATTTTATTTACAAAATCTCATACAAAAATTTTGGACCAAAGTCAAACTTAGACATCCTCGATAGAACATACAAAATGACCTTTGACAGAAAACCAAAACTGAACTCTAAAAGATGGATCAAATTTCCAGAGATTGCTTCCCATCTAACTCTACACAATAGCCTTTGTCAGTCATGAAAACTAATTCAAAAACAGACAAGTCTACAAAGACTATCAAAGCTAGATCAACACCTATGAAAAACAAGTGTCTGAATGATGTAATTCAACCCTGAATATTGTTGTCTACAATAAGACCCTGCTATTATAAAAGAGAATTAGGCTTGTGATGAATAAATGAATGAATGAAAACTGAACTATCTCGACATAAAATCAAAGAAAAAATCTTAGTATGTTTCTGCTTCTATCCTTCTCTTGTTCCTCCCTTTCCTTTTTCCTTTAAGCAAATCAGAATTGGTTGAGGTAGTTGAACCACCTCAATAGTTAAGTTAACTAAATATTAAACCAAAGTTTTAGTTAAGGGGGAAAAGTAATAATCATAATAAGGGTTATAAATAAATAATAACTAGTAGGTGGAACCCCTTGTGGCTCCCTTTAGCTCCTAACAATCATAACATAACTAGTTAGTTAAGCAAAACACACCTCCTTGTGGCTCCCATCATTATATTCACATTTGACCATTTAGCTCATGATATTTGAAATTATTTTTAAAAAAAAGTATTACTCATATATCTGAAAATAAACATACTGTCCAAAAACTCCTGAAGTCAACTGTCATCAACAATAGATAAAATAAAAACTCAAAAGCCATATTTCCCACTCTGAGATGCAATCTTTCTTTGACTGCTGCTGCCACCCTTCGATTTTCTTGAATTTTCCTTTGGTTGCATTGAGCCTTTAGGCCTAATATAGTTGATCATGTGGGAACAATCGTCCCTCAAATGCATCTGGTAATACACATATTTGTTAGAGCCATTGGAGGGTGAGGAAGGGACAGCAGTGGCTTTTCCTTTGTCAAGGGCATGGTGGGCCTCAATTTTCAACCTTTTTCTAGCATGAGAGGATTACACTAGTGAGTGGGGGGCAGTTTGGACAATGGGGTTTGTTATCGCACAGTTTGTAGCTAGGTCAAAAAGCTAAAGGATAGAGGCCAAACTAGCGTAACAGGAACCTTCCCCACCCAATGTCACCTCAATGGGGAGGTTCTTTCTATTTAGGGAGGTTAACCCAGGGGACAGGTCCCTGATAACCTGGGGTTTTGAAGAGACTGAAGTATAAAGGTCAAGGAAAAAGTTCCTCCTCACAGGTTACCACCAAGGTCAGAAAGTCTGGCCAATTAGCCAATAAATGAAGTGTATGCCCAAATGAGAACACCTACCCGGAACAAGACAATAGCAAAAGAATATATGCAGGCTATAATTCAGTGGGTTAGTACTTCATGTGACTTTCTGACATTAATATATAAGCAATGTGAAACAACAAATATTAATGAGATCAACGTTTTATCAATGCAGCAATGGAAAAGTATCAATTCATCAATACCTATTAAGATGATGTGGCTAACAATGTATCTAATCAATCATTTACTCAATAAATGCTTTCAACCATCATCTAATTGCTTATTATCAAAATTTGCTGCATCAAGATGGAATAACCATCTATGACGTCAACCTAGTTAGGGTTAGCTAGTTAGTTAGGGTTTCAAAATTTAAAGTTTTGAGAGTTGGTTTGAGCACTATCACTTCAACGTTGTGTGTCTAAGATCAGTGCCTAAGGGTCTATGGAGTCAATTAGGGAGAGGAAACAAAGTTGAAGGAATAAAGGCTAAAGACAAATGGGAAGGGTTCTAGAGTGTTGCAATGGCAGGGCCCTAGAATCAAAACCCTAGGGGAAAGAGGCTCACTCCGGTGTTTCTTAAGTAAGGCCTCGTGCTATTTCCTCCTTATTTAGGTCAAAATTGGAAAAATATCTAGCATAAAGATAAGTTAAAACAAGAGGATGAGGTGAGGGAAAGTGTTGCAATGGCAAGGCTTTATCACCAAAACCCTAGAAGATGGATGGCCCTAGGTGTAGATAACCTAGGCCTAGGACGTCACCTCCTTCTTAACCTTTAAAATCACAACTAGCACAAAAGGAAAAAGTGAAAAGAGTGTAGCAAAGGCTAGGTTCTTTCCTCCTTCTTCAATGACTGAATATTTCTCTGTAAGGGGACATGAAACAAGGACCTACTTGTGCTCTTGTCACCTAGGGCTTTAAAATCAACAAATTTATAAGAAAATGCAAGAATATAAACCTACAACCATTCAATTTAGAAGTTTTGCAAGAAAAACACTTACATATCATTATGAAAAGCATATGCAAACCGTAGATGTAAACCTTCCTTCAAGAGAAATGCCAAACATGCCAAGAAAATCATTCCATCAACAAGTGCGCCTCATTTTAAAAGACCAAATACCCAAGTAGGGCACAAAAATCATACCTCACAAGAGAGTGAGTTGTGTGTTATGTTCAAATGAGGGGAAAACATCCTCAATATATAGTGTATCATGACCTATAATTAAAATTAGGTCATTAAAAATAGCCACCAAGGCTACAAACCAAAAATCATACTGTTTTTACATTAAATCCTAAGTAAAAGACCTAAATGAGAAAAAAGTGAGATGTCAAGCCCCTCTGAGGGAGACGTTAGGCCCTTTTGGGGCTAGTCTAGCATCCAAAAGTTAGACGTTAGCCCTTTCTTGGCTCCTCCAAGCTGCCACATGTGCCAACTGTCCTATCAAACTGCCACACACTCAAGGTGATCTCAATGGCTCCTGGGTGGCATCCCAGCCATCAAAAGGAAAATGTTCCATCTGAAGTGGGTCAACCCCCTTGGGTCGGGTTCAGCCAAAGTGTCCTTCGTGGAACACCCTTATTCTTCTCATGTGCAAAGGCTCGACCAATCATTGTCCTATCTATGCCCCTGATGGGGTCCCAAAAACCATATGTTGGGCTCTTCAGCCCCATGGAGGTCCGAACTAATCATCTCCCCATGTGTACCGGTCCAACTGGTACCTGTCCATCGAGCATGGTCCTGCACATCAAAAACTTCGCCCTCCATGGGCTCATTAGTCACAGGGATCATAGCAATGTCAACCACATTTCATCATTAATTTTATCAAATACATGCATAAAACCCTTGATATATCAATCAATAGCTCAAAGACATTACAATGACCTACAATACAAAGCCGAAGAAAAAGACAAAATACCCTATTGGGCCAGCATCCATAAGAAAAGGAAAGTATCTAGAGGGTACCATCCAAGCCATCTAAAATGAGGTGATGTGGTCAAAGGATGTCCAGACATACAGGTAGAGTGAGAAACAGGGATGCATGATATTACCTATGGGTGCCTTTGTAGAAGGTGAGTTGTACCTGTCATGGATGCAATTCTTTCCAAGCCCTTTATTGCCTTTATTCTTTCTTTTCTTTATTTCTTTTTCTTTTTATTTCAAGGTCTAACTAGAGGACACTGCCTTGGCATGGTGACTAGAGTTGACAGTGTTACCCACAAGCATTTTCATAGAGATGATAAGGTTGGCTCGTGATGAGACCCCCTTTCCCTTGGCCATGCAACCAAAGGTCATTGCCCTGGCGTGGTGACCAGATAATGGCAATGTCATACTGCTAGGTACCCATGAACATAATAGGCTGGCTCATGATGAGACCCCCTATCCTCTTGGATAGGTCTTGTTTTGTTATTTTTCTTCAGGTCCCTCTTATTTCTTGTTGAGAGGCTTTTTATTGCCTTCTCAGGGATCACTTGGCAAGGCATCTCTAGGTTTCATTTTTATGGCTTTTATCTTTTACTAGCTGCTTTTACCTTTTGGGCCTTTAGCCCCTTCTTCCCATGAGATAAGGTGCAACCCCACAAACAGATCATCCTAATGCCCAGACCAAGGGAATGGGACAGATGAGTGGGAGATAAGATGTAAAAGTGACGATATGATGGGAGTGGACGATGACTCTTTAGAAATCCCCCCAGTGAAACCAAAAGCTATGGATACAGGCTTGCTAGGGCACCTCGTCAATCCCCCCAACCATGGTCAAGTGGGTCAATGTAAGATCCAAGCAATCGTTAGAAATAAAAGGAATTTGAGGCATATATCTAAAGGTTATAATGATAAAAAATGACACATACCATGATACCTGGACCAATTACCTCATGGAAAAAGAGTCTTCTCCAATGCAAGTCCAAGCCAAAGGTGATGGATGTTGTTGCTGACACGACAAGTATGATGAAAAAGAAGAAAGATGGGCCCTCCAAGGCCATGCTCAGGTCAATCCTTCTCTCGGTACTCCATGTCTAGGACCTGTGGGCCTCGAGACATGATCTCCTAGTTATCCCTAGAAATCGGGGATAACATCTGGCTCCAACTCAGGGACATGTGCTCACCGTAGAGTGCATGAGAACCTTATCATATTTGGCATAACCTGCAGACCTTCTCAAACTCGAAAAGCGCATCAGCAACAAGGGTGGGGTGGTATTTCCACCCTGCAATATATATATGTATATGACTGAAATAAAACAATCAATATGCAAGTGAGGAAGCAAACTATCATGAAATTCAAATGGTATAATACATGAAAAATTCCTACCTACCTATACTTACCTGTGAATTTAGGTCACCCCATCCAGGTGGGGTTTTAGGAGGCGTCTGCTGACAGGCACTGTGCGCCTTTGTCCCTCCAGTGTAGACAAACAATAAGATTCATTAATTGACTTTCTTCCGACCTTAAAAGGGCCAAGCCAAAAATGATTGTTTTCTTTGATATTAGTAGGCTTCCCTTTATTGGCATCCCACATCCAAACCGCGTCTCCCTCCTTGTAATATTTGACTCTGAAATTGGTCGTTCCTTGAATAACCCTGGTGTATTGTGTAGAGGGAGGTGGGTTGGACTCTACTATAAAGATTTCCTGCTATGAAGGATGGATCTGTACATCATCTTCCACCATCTTTAGTATTTTTGCAGTCTCTGATTCTTGAGATTTGAGCTCGTCCATGAGTTGCCGGTATTATTCTCTCTTAGGCCATTTAATCTGATTCAAATTTTTCTCCTTTGCAAAAGGCGTATCTTCTGGAGAATATTTATGAGGAGTCGGCCCGGTTTTGTCATGTGCTTTGTCATCTTTGACGGAATCACTGGGCTTTTGCACATAAGTTGTAGTTACAGGTACATTCTGGATATGACCAATAGTTCCATCTTTCAATGGTCCATCTGATCCTTGGAAAAAGTTGTCAAATCGCTCTTTGATAGATGGTACCTTGATGACTTCTCTCAAAGGGATGGTTAAAAACATCTTGGATAAAGCCCCTTCAAGGTCAAAATTCAGGTTAACCCTTTTAGTATTGGATGTTTTAGGAAAGATTACATCCACAGGTGGGTTTTTTGTTTGGTCAGTGGAAGGTTGGTCCAACTTCTTTCTTTTATACACCTGGAATTCTTGTTTCTTTAGCTTTTCTTTTGATTCCTGGTCTAGTTTTTTTATTACCGCCATCCTGTCTGACCTGGCTGCTTCTTTCATGGCCTCTCAATGCTCTTCAGTGGTGATATTTATTTGAGGGCCTTCTATGAAGTAGTCTATATTTTTTACTTGTTGATGGCCACCACTACTGTAAGGACACTCATGTTCCCAATGTGCTTCACTGCATTGAAAACACCAAGGGTTTTCATCCACAATGATGGGGCTTAGAACTTCTATATCTTTGAAAACATCTTCATTCTACTCAATGAAATTACTTACTCTCTATACTGGATAGCCATCTTCATCTGAATCCTTCGAGGTATCAGAGGCATTATCGGGATAATTACCCCAATCTGTGTCTTCTCCTGTCAAGGGAAAAGTGGGACAATCTTGAAACAAGTATGGATCCACTGAAAAGGGTGTTTGTTCATCCTTCTCGGAATGACCAATATGTAATAGTGTGGTAATCCCCTTAAAAGGTAATTGGTCGTCCGAGTCTCATTTTTTTAGAAAAGAAATTTTCATCATTTCACGAATCCTTTTAACAATTTGCATGATACATGATATACTAGTGCTTGGATTGGTTTCTTTAGACCTATTGGCTTCACTCATATCTTGATCTTTTAACATCGGTGTGTTCAAGACAAACAAGGAATCTTCAAATTTAGGTTTTTTGTGAGTGGCCATATACGAATCCTTGGATGGTTCATGTTGTATTGAGACATTTAGGACATTGCTTGTGTTTGAGAAAGATGTGTTCCATTTCCTTTTGGGAGGCATGACTTTTACTTCAAGAATTTATGGGAACTTAAGCTCAGCTTTGGTGAAATCCTCATCACTAGATTCCTTGGGGTATTTATTGTGCAAGAGATTGACTTGATGGATGTAGTATTCAAACTCAAGGTTCTTCTGAATATGACAAGCAAAGTCTTGTGCTTCTTCTAGAGTCGAGGGTGATCGATCTTTGAGAGTAAACTACAAAACTCCTTCCAATGAGTTCAAGTAGTGTTGGAGGACAACTTCTTCTGAGAAACTAGGCCTGATCTTATTGAGTAGACGGTTGAACCTATCATTGAAATCCCTAATGCCCTCGCTAGAGGCTTTGCAAATATTAGTGTATTGAGAGGAAAGGGAATCCATGCTTTCTTTTTCACACCAATCTTTCTTGAAGGCTTGTTCAATATCTTCAGGGGTTTTGATGCTTCCTTTCAGGAGTTTGTTAATCCATCTTCTGGCACTTCCAGTGAGTGAGCTCACAAAGAGCCTTAAAAAGACATCAGGGTGTTCTTGTCCAGATTGGTGAAACTGGAAAGCATCACAGAAGTCGGTCCAATGAGAGTTTCCATAGGATCCATCTTCCCCTAAGAACTTAGGTATCCAGGACTCAACCTTCTTGGGTAGATCGTGTAACCCCCCTTGGGCGTTAGGTAAGATTAAAGGACCAAAGAATTCTTTATGAGACAATTTGGGAGAACTTATAGGGGTGACAGGATTTGTGGAGGTCACAGTAGTAGATGAAAGTATATACTGACACCCACTACGAGTCGTCATTTGCTATTTGTGGAGTCGCCAGATGATTTTCTTAAAATCATCAAAGAAAAGGGAAAACACTCTAGTGGAGTCACCTGGTAAGCTTGTAATATAAGGCTATGAGGCAAGGCTTACCGAAAAGGTTTGTTGTCTGAGGAGAATTGACTCAATGTTCCCCGACAGCGGCGCCAAAATGTTATCGCACAGTTTGTAGCTAGGTCAAAAAGATAAAGGATAAAGGTCAAACTGGCGTAACAGGAACCTTCCCCACCCACTGTCACCTCAATGGGGAGATTCTTTCTATTTAGGGAGGTTCACCCAGGGGAGACGTCCCCGGTAACCTGGGGTTTTGAAGAGGCTGAAGTATAAAGGTCAAGGCAAAAGTTCCTCGTCACAGGTTACCACCAAGGTCAGAAAGTCTGGCCAATCAACCAATAAATGAAGTGTATGCCCAAATGAGAACACCTGCCCAGAACAAGACAATAGAAAAAGAATATATGCAGGTTATAATTCAGTTGGTTAGTACTTCATGTGACTATCTGACATTAATATATAAGCAATGTGAAACAACAAATATTAATGAGATCAACATTTTATCAATACAACAATGGAAAAGTATCAATTCATCAATAACTATTAAGATGATGTGGCTAACAATGTATCTAATCAATCACTTACTCAATAAATGCTTTCAACCATCATCTAATTGCTTATTATCAAAATTGGTCGCATCAAGATGGAATAACCAACTATGACGTCAACCTAGTTAGGGTTAGCTAGTTAGTTAAGGTTTCAAAATTTAAAGTTTTGAGAGTTGGTTTGAGCACTATCACTTCAACGTTGTGTGTCTAAGATCAGTGCCTAAGGGTAGATGGACTCAATTAAGGAGAGGAAACAAATTTGAAGGAATAAAGGCTAAAGACAAGAGGGAAGGGTTCTAGAGTGTTGCAATGGCAAGGCCCTAGAATCAAAACCCTAGGGGAAAGAGGCTCACTCTAGTGTTGCTTAAGCAAGGCCTCGTGCTCTTTCCTCCTTCTTTAGGTCAAACTTGGAAAAATGGCTATCATAAAGATAAGTTAAAACAAGAGGATGAGGTGAGGGAAATTGTTGCAATGGCAAGGCGTTATCACCAAAACCCTAGAAGATGGAAAACCCTAGGTGTAGATAACCTAGGCCTAGGACGTCAACCTTTAAAATCGCAACTAGCACAAAAGGACAAAGTGAAAAGAGTGTAGCAAAGGCTAGGCTCTTTCCTCCTTCTTCAATGGTTGAATATTTCTCTCTAAGGGGACATGAAACAAGGGCCTACTTGTGTGCTTGTCACCTAGGGTTTTAAAATCAGCAAATTTATAAGCAAATGCAAGAATATAAACCTACAACCATTCAATTAAGAATTTTTGCAAGAAAAACACTTACATATCATGATGAAAAGCATATGCAAACCCTAGTTGTAAACCTTCCTTCAAGAGAAATGCCAAACATGCCAAGAAAATCCTTCCATCAACAAGTGCGCCTCATTTTAAAAGACCAAATACCCTAGTAGGGCACAAAAATTAGACCTCACAAGAGAGTGAGTTGTGTGTTATGTTCAAATAAGGGAAAAACATCCTCAATATATAGTGTATCATGACCTATAATTAAAATTAGGTCATTAAAAATAGCCGACAAGGCTACAAACCAAAAATCATACTGTTTTTACATTAAATGCTAAGTAAAAGACCTAAATGAGCAAAAAGTGAGACGTCAATCCCCTCTGAGGGAGACGTTAGGCCCTTTTGGGGCTAGTCCAACATCCAAAAGTTAGACGTTAGCCCTTTCTGGGCTCCTCCAAGCTGCCACACATGTCAGCCGTCCTATCAAACTACCACATGCTCAAGGTGATGTCAATGGCTCCTGGGTGATGTCCTAGCCATCAAAAGAAAAATGTTCCATCTGAAGTGGGTCAACCCTCCTGGGTCGGGTTCAGCCAAAGTGTCCTGGGTGGTATGTCCTTCTTCTTCTCATGTGCAAAGGCTCGACCAATCACTATCCTGTCTCTACCCCTGATGGGATCCCAACAACCATCTAATGGGCTCTTCAGCCCCATAGAGGTCTGAACTAATCATCTCCCCATGTGTACCGATCCAATTGGTACCTGTTCGTCGGGCATGGTCCTGCACATCAAAAACTTCGCCCTCCATTGGCTCATTAGTCACAGGGATCATAGAAATGTCAATCACATTTCATCATTAATTTTATCAAATACATGCATAAAACCCCTGATATATCAATCAATAGCTCAAAGACATTACAATGACCTACAATACAAAGTTGAAGAAAAAGACAAAATACCCTATTGGGTCAGCATTGATAAGAAAAGGAAAGTTTCCAGAGGGTACCATCCAAGCCATGTAAAATGAGGTGATGTGGTCAAAGGATGTCCAGACATACAGGTAGAGTGAGAAATAGGGATGCATGATATTACCTATGGGTGCCTTTGTAGAAGGTGAGA
>JASDQU010099307.1:21349-39738 GCA_032191745.1 Picea mariana
TGAACTCTGAGGAGTCAGACGGAGATGTGCTGAGGCACAGGACTGAAGTCATCACCTCACGAGGAGAAAGACTATTGGGGTTACTGAACACCTCAATAGTCAAGGTAGTGTAGCTGAGACACTGTTGTGGATAGAACCTCTACTGGGAGTTCTGTGGCAGCTCTACCAAGAGGGTGTCGAGCGTGTGTACAGAAGTGAACAGAGGAAAGAACTCTGCTGTGAGTTCAAAAAGACCAGAATTCTGTGAGGATTCTGAGTGGCTCCGTCTGGAAGATATCGAGCGAAGGGTGCAAGGGCACAGGAGAAAGTATAACTGTTGGGTGTTCTGTGGCAGAGATACTCCATCAGGAGGGTGTTGAGAGGGTGCGCAGATAGCCCAGGAGGAAGGAACTCTGTGAATTCTATCATCTGAAGGAAGCATCTATTGAGGGAGCTTTCATTGGGTTACTGAATACCCAGAGTACTCAGCAATAGGTTGCTTGAGTTGAAAGACTGCAGGAAGTCTTATATTCTCCGTCTGCAGGAGAAAGGGAAGAAAAACTGAGCTTCTGTAGAGGTTGAAGCTACAGGAGAGGCCCGGGACAGATAGTGCTTTGCGTGCAAGGACTCTGCAAGGAGAGCGCAGAGGTCAAAATTGAATCCTTTGAGGATTCAAAGGGGGAAGCTCAAGAGGACGAATGCATCGAGGTACAAGGTCGAGACTGCCAGGAAGGTAAAGACTACTGTCACAGGGGGGTGCACAGAGTCTGGAAGAACTCAACACTTCGAGAGTCATTGAAGTTCGAGCGTGAGCAGGAGGCGAGCGCAAAGGTCTCTGAAGGAGTCGGAGAATCGGGAAATCGGAGTTCCTGAGGACAGAAATTCAGGACATCAAAAGTCCCGAAACCCCGAGAGTTAATTGAGACCATCCATTCAGAGAAGGGACGCATGGAGGAGATTGAAACCATCGGAGAAAGGGCCGACAAGGAAAGTCAACCCATTGGAGGTTGGAGTCAATCGGGATATCGGGAATCCCGGGAACAAGTGATCTGGGCATTTTGAAACCGCGATCCGCGAAACCCTGATGAGTGGGGTATAGCTGTCAGCACAGTAGCGACGGAGGGTGGTGGCGTAGTGGAGACCAGCTGTCAGAGATACGGAGTGCATTAGGGATCGGCATATCATGGATTCCGTGGTGGTGAAAACTTTGCATTGCAAACTTGCGAACCCCGAAACCCCGATGGGGCGCTATTTGATTGAGGTCATGTCAAAGGTGGTCGTATGGGCCATGGCCTAGCTGGGAGTGCTAGAGCACAGAAGAACTCATCGGGAAATTAGAACGGGAAACCTCGATGGAGGGATAAGGCTACGATCGTATGAGGAATGGTCGCATGGACCCAAGGACATAGCCAGTTAGGGGATAAAGGCGAGGAGGTGCTAATCGCGAATCAGGGATTTGAGAGTGCAGTGACTCTCGACATCATAAACCGCGAAACCCCGAACCCCGATGCAGACTCGGGGATAACCATGGTTAGTTGCAGAGGCCGTGCGGGTGAATTAGAAGGACCTGTGGATCATGTATTTGCACAGTGATTCCCGAGAGGAATCAAAAGAGCCAATTTGGTTCAGCAGAAAGGGAATTTAAACGATCCTGAGTGCAGGAGTGCGCGATCAGGGTACGGTCGTGGAGCACCTGCATCAGATATGTGAGGGGTTTGTATTGAGAAGAACATGATATGATGATGGGGAAAAAATTCGGTTACTGCTCAAGGACAATAACGATCAACTACAAATCAAAGAAAACTTCACTATTATTCAACCAAGACATTACTACTACCAACTTCTTCAACACAAAAAATTTCTTGACTGTAATCAATTTTAGAACAGGGAGTGAAAAATGAATGTGGGAAGGCGATGGGGTTGTAATTAGCGAAAAGAGAAATAATGGTGGGGAATGAGAGTGGGAACTGTTCATAAAATTAATCAAGTAATACATATAATCATTCTGTTAAAAGGATATACACCAACCAAATAATCATTGTGCCCCAATAACAATCACTATGTATTAACTAGATCATTGTTCATTGTCAAATATCTAACACAGTGCCATCAACAAGACAATATGCATTCCACAAAAATATGTAAGGGAGTTATGTTCCTCTTATTTATCCCATTAACATCTTATAACAATTCTCAAATGTATAATAGTAACCATTTCCACTCTATTAATCATCAAAATCAACCACTACCCACACATTACTTCAATCATCAAATACATTAAAAAATCGTGTTTCAAAATTTTCAATGAAGTTATACTGTCACTGCAATTGGGCCTGTCATTGAAAATGTATGATATTCGCTAAACATACATAGTGGACAACCAACCCAACCCTCCAAACTTAAATTGTAAAACCCTGATGCATCATTTAAACAGAAAGACAACAACCACCATTCCAACTCATTCTATGCTGTAGAAAACCCAAAATAATTCAATCAACGCAAGTGTAATTATGTGACTGTACAAGCTCAATTCAATGTGAATTTAAATAATCAAAATGTTGGGCTATCCATCCAACAAAACAAGACAACAACATGTCTGAATTCATAAAACAAATAATTGAATTGCAACAAGGCCATGTTTAAAACTCTGCGACTATCTCTCAGTGTGCAATCCAAAATATCCATATCATACATAGTGGGCAACCACCCAAAACACCACGATGAAACATTCCCATTTTACAATTCTAAACATACAGTCATAGTATTAACTCACCCCATCATGACGAGCATCAATCTAATGAAATGTTGCTTCAAATTAATCAAAATGTAATCAACCATGCTATGTAAAACTCAGGCTCATCCCTAATGATGCAATCAAATAACTATAACGCATACAGTGGATGGATTTTCTATAGTCATACCGATTGCAATAACCATTTGGCCCCAAAAAAACTCATAGTTGCAGTAACCATTTACTTGTGGCATAGGAACACCACACATACAAATGCATTATGCACGAACATCATGAAACAATTGTAACCAATGTCGAGATAACCTCCAAATACTATTTAGTACAAAAATATAGTGACTGTGTATCAACCAATCAACCAATTCAATGTTGAGCCTATACTTGGACTGTTGTAACAATCAACAACCGCCCTAACATGATGTGGAAACCAAACATACCCATGCATCGACATGAAGCGAGGCTGTGACTTTCTCAATTAAAACAATACTGGGTTATCAAACACAAGGAGAGCGACTGTGTATTTTGAACTGTCCAATTAACAATGTAAGGTTTATCCATTGTAATAACATAGGCAATGACTAGATACCAAAACCAACAAGACTGTCTCATAACCAATTTGGCAAGTCTATAATCAATTCATTCGACAATACATACCAATCAACACTAACCAATAGTAAACCTGATAGGCCCCGACAGTCTTCTCTATCAACCCTTAGACTAGAGGAGTGAAGGGTTTTCTCTATGGCCAACATAGGGAGACCAGAGCTGACTCTTCTCTATGGTGAAAAACTTCTAGACCAATGGTGTATACACAGAGAACACCACAACTTACTTCGTGGATAAGATGATGAAAACCAGTGACATGAGAGGCTATATCAGAGGAGTGAGGCTCCAATTTGGCGTGGTAATGAAACTTAACACACACAAGCTATTCCCTCATGGATCTCTAGTCAAACAACCATAATGCTGAGGTGCAAACATGGTTGAGAAAGAGAAATATAACCCACTATGTGACCATTAAAGGTGACAAAAAACTAATGCCCAAGTGAACAAAACACAGTGACGCAGAGTTCTTCCACCCATTAAACCCCATAAAAGCCAAAGACTAGATAAAATGATACGAAAGCATGAGGACAGCCAGCCACCCAAAAATAAAAAAAAACCTCCAACCAAACCAACAAGGAAGACAGAGAGCCCTTATGGTTGTTAATACTTAGGTTGACCAATAACATTGTGACTCCAAACATTAGTGCAGAGAAAACCATCAACACTCCATTTCAAAATCACAATTTTACACAATTGTAATACTTAAGGAAAGAACAAACCAATACACCTGAGACAATATCCATTTCATAACCAGAGCAGACTCATGGATGGGAAAAACAAATACATACCTGTGATCAAACACCTTAAAACTCGAGTTGGTCGAGCGGTTCCTTTGTGCTAAGAAATCAGAGCATAACCACAACAACAAGGTTGAACAATAGCCCAACTAGGGTGGTGACAAATGGAAGGAGTAAGGGTGATGTGAATTAAATGTGCGTCACCTCCATCCAAAATCAATTAATTCATTATTACATGCCAACCATTAACCATCAACCATTCCTTTAAACCATGCATTGGAATCTACATCTATTACTTGTCAAATGCTCCACCCACATCATACCTTCCATTTCCAACTTGACCATATTACATATCAACTACATAATTCAATAAGCCATGTATCGAATCATCACCAATAGTGCAATCCACATCAACTTATGACATAACATATTCACCATGCATATCAACTATATAACTCAAAAAAATTGCATAGCTATTAACTTAATAGCTAGGATAACAAATCATTAAAAATCGATGCATGTAGTATAGTATATAGCAAGGTTTTAGTTTCTTCCTTTTGCTTTTATATTGCCTTTTTCCTTTTTCTAATTGCTTGTGTATGTTATTGCTAACATGTTTATTGTGCAGGTCTCCTAGTAATATATCCAACAACAGATAACAGTGATAACAAGGATAACATAGGTCATTGTGAAATAAAACTTGAACCTAGAGAAGCATGAAAACCATAGAACATGCCTTATCCATCGCCAATAAATAGATTATATCACCATGTAAGCAATCTTGAATAGTAGCACAACATCAAATAAGCACCGGCCCTGATCTCCAATCTACAAGGGGGTCCCACCTACTAGTATTATTTATCTTTTATAATAATAGACTTTAGCAACACTTTGCGGGAAAAACTTCGTTGCGATTTTAATCGTCAACAAACTAGCAACTCCACAAGGAAATTTGTTTTCAACAGATTTAGAACTCAAAACTCTTGGTTTCACAGACCAAGAACAATAGGCCTAGAAGATATAACTAGGAAGATTATGCAACAAGGGAAAGTGAGCAGATTTAATGGAAAGATGACTGAGAATTTGGGAACAATTCATGAAAAGTGTTAAGTATGAAGGGTTTTTTCCACTATATGCATAATCATTCGACTGGGATCTTCTCTCACTGTAAGGGAAATTGTTTTTAGACTTTCTCTTAAAATATCAATGGATGAAGAAATGGCAAGAAGAAGCAGGAGATAACCAATTCTTTACAAGACAACAGTGGAAATATATAACAATTTCAAGGGTCCTTCAGAGGAGACATAATAACAACTGTGTAAGCTTTATTGTTATTAACTAACAATGCTTTGCAGGAGTGTCATTGTGGAAAAATTGATCCAACATCCTATCTTGACCAAATTAACTAAAATATGGTAGGAAACAAAATCATGACAAAAGTAAAAATGTAGAAATTAAAGCAACAACAATAAAAGACAAAAATAAATAAGAAGCAAGAAAAACTTTGAAACTGAAAGCATAAATCAAACTACTGTAAAGCAGAAAAGAAAATAACGCGGAAATGAAAGCAGAGCTAAGATGCTAATATACATAAAATCCAATCAACATTAAAACTTTTCACATTGGTCCCTTGCAATATTTCAAGCGAGGACTGTTAGTGCTGTAGGAAAACAATTTTTTTTGTAAATCCTTCAAAATGTAAGAGTTAGTGTCCAGGAAAAAATCAATTTGGAAAGGACCCAACACTTGGAATTATGATGTAATTATCAACCCCTTGACGCACATGATTAAATCATCAAGAAAGATATGGAGGCTAACCAATTCATTGAAAGTTGTGTGTATAGGCCTTATACAAGCAGTACTTGAATCAAGTAAGCCAGAAAGAAGGAATTTGTAAGACACATTATCACAATTAGTAATAAAACTGGTTTTGTGAACATTTTCCCCTTTTACCTTGATTTTATTGTAACCCATAATTTTGTCAAGTAAGGGATTCAACTGTAACTCTACAACCTGCTACATAATTATTCCTATATTGAGGGGGGGAGAAGAATCTCTCATAATAGCCTGACTGAAGGTGCGAAGATGAATGCAAGTTCTAATATGATATGTGGTCTTTGAAGAAGGTAACCAATTGGAAACCCATTCAGGGTGGACTGAAAAAATAATCCCAGCCTTTAAGAAATTCTCAAACTCCTTTTGAAAGGGTGATTTTAGTGCAAACTTAACAAGTCCCTGTTTTTGCCTAGCTGGTTTCATAGTATGTTGAACAAGACCATGATCAAAACCACAAAGATCCTCATAAGACCAAGCAAAAACCTTTTGAGATCCACCAAGTAGCCTGACAGACCTCATCTCTTCTTTATCAGAACATTGGACATTTATTTTAACATTCGTTGAATTTTCAGGTGTCCTAATGTTCAGGGAGATGGTTTCAACCACCTTTTTTTCGTAACTCCTCTTATTTATGTTTTTTTTAAATTCCTACATCACTCGATGAAAACAAACTCTCAAGAGGAGTCAATCCCTCATGAATTTTATTGTTTTCTATGGATATAATTTCCTTGGGCTTAAAAGGTTCATCTTGAATGAAAGCACAATTGCTCTCATTGTTAGGGAGGGCCTTCCAAGAGGAGAGGATACATGCCATGGTGTGGTTGTGGCCTCTTCTTCAAACTGAAAAATCCCATACTTTTTAATGAATTTGGTGGGGTTTGTGGTAGATTGTATAGGGATATGGTGGCTATATAAGCTACCATTCACTGATGACGATGAAGATTGAGAAGATGGAGCACTTCCAATGCCACCAGAGTCATCACTAGATGCCATCCTCTGGATGATATATGAGGGAAAGAAAGATGAATTGGATGAATCGGATAAAGTTCTCCTTAGAGAGCTTTGTTGGGAAGATAACACAACGTTTCTTATTCCTATTTCAGCAATAGGATTGACTTCAAGTGACAAGCCTCTTCTTCTTCTAGAAGCATGAGAATATAAGGACATGAAAGAAAGACCAAAACTTGAAGAACAAAAAGGTTATTGCTAATTTCTGGGTTGTCTACGTCTAGATTCCAATCGTTCTTGAGCACTAATATCTCGTTCAACCGCTGCCCAAGAATGGTTAAGCTCAGCACGAGTATCGGCAGTGTTTAAAATGGTGTCAAACAGATTCAAAGCAATGTTGGTCTGGTCTTGAAGACCAAGCTCAATATTAGGTTTCCTTGCAACAGGCACAGTCATTAAGAAGCAAAACAATCAATGATCAATAACATAAAATAAATATGTATCGATGAAAATCGAGTATAAAATTTAACCGAATAGATATCAAATATCTCCCTAGTATGGTTGCCAAATAAATGTTGAGGAAAATATATGAAATGATCTTACTCAAGCATTTTCCGATTTTTCTTGGCTAAAGAAAAATAGATGGGAATCTCACCCTATGTTTATAGCCAACAAAAATAACATCCTAACCCACAAGTATTATTTACGAGTGCTTAGGCTAGTCTTTTATCAAAAAAAACTTGCTAGAAATTTACTTTGTATGCAATTTTCTGAGCATATTAATTGTTGAAATAAATGTACAGATAGAAGTAAAGTCACCAAGATGATAATCAAAACATATGAGACATAAAGCAATCCTTTATTTCATTCCAATTCACCAAAGAGTCATTTTCTTTACAAAATATCATACATAAATTTTGGACCAAAGTCAAACTTAGACATCCTTGATGGAACATGCAAAATGACCTATGAAAGAACACCAAAACTGAACTCTAAAGGATGGATCAACTTGCCACAAATTACTTCCCACTCGACTTTGCACAATATCCTTTGTCAGTTATGAAAACTAATTCACAAACAAACAAGTCTACAAAGTCTATCAAATATAGATCAATACCTCTGAAAAACAAGTGTTTGAATGATGTAATTCAACCTTGAATATTGATGTCTACAATAAGACCCTACTATCATAAAAGAGAATTAGGCTTGTGATGAATAAATGAATAAATGAAAACTGAACTATCGCAACATAAAATCANATACAGAATCTTTGGACCAAAGTCAAACTTAGACATCCTTGATGGAACATGCAAAATGACCTATGAAAGAACACCAAAACTGAACTCTAAAGGATGGATCAACTTGCCACAAATTACTTCCCACTCGACTTTGCACAATAGCCTTTGTCAGTTATGAAAACTAATTCACAAACAAACAAGTCTACAAAGTCTATCAAATATAGATCAATACCTCTGAAAAACAAGTGTTTGAATGATGTAATTCAAACTTGAATATTGATGTCTACAATAAGACCCTACTATCATAAAAGAGAATTAGGCTTGTGATGAATAAATGAATAAATGAAAACTGAACTATCGCAACATAAAATCAAAGACAAAACCTTAGTGTGCTTCTTCTTCTATCCTTCTCTTGTTCCTCCATTTCCTTTTTCCTTTAAGCAAATTAGAATTGGTTGAGGTAGTTGAACCACCTCAATAGTTAAGTTAACTAAAGATTCAACCAACTTTTTACTTAAGGGGGAAAAGTAATAATCATAATAAGGGTTATAAATAAAAAATAACTAGTAGGTGGGACCCCTTGTGGCTCCCTTTATCTCCTAACAATCATAACATAACTAGTTAGTTTAAGACGTGAGGAGGTACAGGGATATCAGGGGCTTGCAAAACTTGGAAAGGAGGCCTTTCAGGCCTGGGTTGTACCACTCCTTGCCCAATCCAATTGAAAAATCTGGCCTCAAACAACTGGCCAAGCTCTTGTGAGTCAACATCAAATTGTATGGAGAACCTTGGCCTTCTTGGGCCTCTGTTCCAATTACCTCTCCCTCTGTTTCCTTGGCCATGGCTACTTCGGCTGAAAAAACTCATTCCTACATGCATGATTGATTAGAAAATAGTCTTTTAAATAACCATACATGGAAACTCTTAAAAATATGAAATAGATTTGGCTCAGTAATGTATTAGACTCATGCAATCCAATCCATACAAATTGTTTTATTGTTTATCAATGAGAAAGGGGTGAATAAGGGTCCTGGGATATGTGAGGGGTTTGTATTGAGTAAAACATGATATGATGATGGGGGAAAAAGGTGGTTACTGCTCAAGGACAACAACAATCAACAATAAACCAAAGAAAACATCATTTTTATTCAACCAAGATATTACTATTGCCATCTGCTTCAACACAAATTTTTTCTTGACTGTAATCAATTTTAGAACAGGGAGTGAAAAATGAATGTGGGAAGGCGATGGGGTTGTAATTAGTGAAAAGCGAAATAATGGTGGGGAATGAGAGTGGGTACTGTTCAAAAAATTAATCAAGTAATCCATATAATCATTATGTTAAAAGGAGATACACCAACCAAATGATCATTGTGCCCCAATAACAATCACTCTGTATTAACCAATTCATTTTTCATAGTCAAAGATCTAATACAGTTCCATCAACAAGACAATATGCATTCCAAAAAAATCTATAAGGGAGTTTTGTTCCTCTTATTTATCCAATTAACATCTTATAACAATTCTCAAATGTATAATATTAACCATTTCCACTCTGTTAATCATCAAAATCAACCATTTCCCACACATTACTTCAATCATCAAATACACTAAAAAATCGTGTTTCAAAATATTCAATGAAGTTATATTGTCACTGCAATCAGGTCTATCATTTAAAATGTATGATATTTGTTAAACATAAATAGTGGACAGCCAACCCAACCCTCCAGACTTACATTGTAAAACCCTGACTCATCATTTAAACATACAAACAACAACCACCATTCCAACTCATGCTATGTTGTAGAAAACCCAAAATAATTCAATCAACGCAAGTGCAATTCTATGACTGTACAAGCTCAATTCAACGTGACTTTAAATAATCAAAATGTTGGGCTATCCATCCAACACAACGAGGCAACAACAACATGCCTAACTTCATAAAAAAAAAAAAAAAAAAAATTGCAACAAGGCCATGATTAAAACTCTGCGACTATCTCTGAGTGTGCAACCGAAAAAATTCATATCATACACAGTGGGCAACCACCCAAAACACCACGATGCAACATTCCCATTTTACAATTCTAAACATGCAGTCACAGTATTAACTCAACCCATCGCGTTGAGATATCAATCTAATATAGTATTGCTTCAAATTAATCAAACTGCAATCAACCATGCTGTGTAAAACTCAGGATCATCCCAAATGACGCAATCAAATAACTATAACACATACAATGGATGGATTTTTTATAGTCATCCCAGTTGCAATAACCATTTGACCCAAACAAAAACTCATAGTTACAATAACCATTTATTTGTGGCGTAGGAACACCACACATACAAATGCATTATGTGTGAACATCATTAAACAATTGTAACCAATGTCGATCTAACATCCAAATAATATTTAGTGCAAAAATACAGTGACTATGTATCAACCAATCAACCAATTCAATGTTGAGTCTATACTTGGACTATCGTAACAATCAACAACCGACCTAACATGTTGTGGAAACCACACATACCCACGCATCGACATGAAGCAAGGCTGTGAATTTCTCAATTAAAAAATTATTGGGTTATCAAACACAAGGAGGGAAACTCTGTATTTTGAACTATCTAATTAACAATACAGGGTTTATCCATTTTAATAATATAGGTAGTGTCTAGATACCAAAACCAACACGATTGTCACATAACCAATTTGGCAAGTCTGTACTCAATTCGGTTGACAATACATACCAATCAAAAATAACCAATAGTAAACCCGACAGGCCTCGACGGTCTTCTCTATCAACCCTCAGACTGGAGGAGTTAAGGGTTTGCTCTGTGGCCAACACAGGGAGACCAAAGCCAAATCTTCTCTATGGTGAAAACCTCTAAGACAAATGGTGTATACACATAGAACACCACAACTTACTCTGTGGAGAGGGTGACAAAAACGTGTGACATGAGAGGCTATAATAGAGGAGTGAGGCTCCAATTCAACCTGGTAATGAAACTTAACACATGCAGGGTATAACCCTCATGGATATCCAGTCAAACAACCACAATGTTGAGGTGCAAACAGGGTCAAGAAAGAGCAATATAACCCACTGCGTGACCATTAAAGGTGACAAAAACCCAATGCCCAAGTGAACAAAATACAGTGACGCAGAGTGCTTCCACCCATTAAACCCCATAAAATCCAAAGACTAAGGAAAATGATACAAAAGCGTGAGGACAACCAGCCACCCAAAACTAAACAAAACCCTCCAACCAAACCAACAAGGAAGACAAAGAGCCCTTATGGCTGTTAATACTTAGGATGAACAATAACGTTGTGACTCCAAACATTAGTGTAGAGAAAACCATCAACACTCCATTTCAAAATCACAATTTTACATAGTTGAAATACTTAAGGAAATCAAAAACCAATATGCCTAAGCCAATGTCCATTTCATAACCAGAGCAGATTCATGAATGGGAAAAAAAATACATACCTGTGATCAAACACCTTAAAACTCGAGTTGGCCGAGCAATTCCTCTGTGCTAAGAAATCGGAGCATAACCACAACAACAAGGTTGAACAAGAGCTCGACTAGGGTGGCAGCCAATGGAAGGAGTAAGGGAGACGTGTAGTAAATGCACATCTCCTCCACCCACAATCAATTAATTCATTAGTACAGGCCAACCATTAACCATCAACCATTCAATTAAACCATGAGTTGGAATGTACATCTATTACTTGTCAAATGCGCCACCCACATCATACCTTCCATTTCCAGCTTGACCATATTACATATCAACTACATGATCCAATAAACCATGTATAGAATCATCACCAATAGGTTGATCCACATCAACTTATGCCATAACATAATCACCATGCATAATAACTATATAACTCAAAACAATTGTATAGCTATTAACTTAATAGCCAAGATAAAAACAACTCATTAAAAATCAATGCATGTAGTATAGTATATAGCAAGTTTTTAGTTTCTTCCTTTTTCCTTTTTCGAATTTCTTGTGTATGTTATTACTAACATGTTTATTGTGCAGGTCTCCTAGTAATAGATCCAACAACAGATAGCAGTGATAACAAGGATAACATGGGCCGTTGTGAAATAAAACTTGAACCTAGAGCAACATGAAAACCATAGAACATGCCTTATCCATCGCCAATAAATAGATTATATCACCATGTAAGAAGTGTCGAACAATATCACAACATCAAATAGGCACCTGACCTGATCTCCAATCTACAAGGGGGTCCCACCTTCTAGTATTATTTAGATTTTATAATAATAGGCTTTAGCAACATTTTGCGGGCAAAACTTCATTGCGATTTTAATCGTCAACACCATGTCCAAGTGTTTCCATCAATGATTGGTGTGGACACCAATGTTGGTGTTGCCATCAATGCCAAATGGGGAGATTGTTGTACTATATAGTCATTGATGTCAAATGGTTTATGTCAAGTATTTTCATAGTGATGTGTTTGTATCATTAATATATTGATTATGGGTTATATGGTCATTGATGTAATTGTTGTCAAAGGGTTGATGTCAAGTGATGTCATAATGATGTGTTGATATTAAAGGGAGTTATATTGTTGATGTCATGTCATGGTTGATAGGAAGAACCAAATGGATAAAATCCAAAGTGGCCCCCTTATGGTGAAATCCCTCACAGGAAAACACTCTTAGATAAAGTTCTCAAAGTAGCCCCCTTATGGTGAAAGCCCTCATGGGAAAACACTCTTAGATAAAGTTTTCAAAGTAGCCCCCTTATGGTGAAAGCCCTTACGGGAAGACGCTTTGTGAAGTCCAAATAGTTAGGTGGTTGAGTATCCCAACAATGTGTTTAGGGAACCCAAGTTTGATTGATTAATAATGTAATGAATATCAATGGATTTGTAGGATAAACTATTCGAGATGGAGAGTATATGTCATGCCATTTTTGGTGATATGTGGAATGTCACATAAATCCTCACGGTTAGAGAGTTATGTCCATGTGAAGTTGGAAAAACCTCATGAGTTATCTAGAAGCCCCTAGAAGGTCAAAGAAGTCAAGAAGGTAAAAAAAGTCAAATTATTCTAGAATCTCCTAGAATAAGTTGACCAGTCAAAGTGGTTAGTCATGGGTTAAGTGGTTGCAACAAGAAAACAATTAAAAATAAATTAGTTGCAACTAGAATTGGAGTTTACTATTTGTGGATAAAGTGGTTGTAAGTAGACAAAGTGGTTAGAAATGGTTAGCCCCAAAAAGAAGGAAGTTGGGTAAGTTGGTTAGAATATAAAACCTAGAGGAAGCTACTTGGAGAAGTATAAATAAGAGAGCAAGGGTCTCTTATGAGTATGATCTTTGATCATATTGAATATCCATTTGTGAAAGGTTATTTGGGCACGGATTATTGATAGATAAGATTCGCAACAGAAAATTTGCTGCATAAAAAGTGTGGCAGAGAAATCATGGCAGAAAAAGTGCAACAGAAAAAGTGCAGCAAAAAAAGTGCGGCAGAAAAATTGCAGTAGAAAAAGTGCGGAAGAAAAAACATGGCAGAAAAAGTGTGGAAAAAAAATCATGACAGAAAAAGTGCAGTAGAAAAATCATGATAGAAGAATCGAGGCAACAGAACCGTGACAACAAAACCATGGAAACAAAACCGCGACAACATAATCGATACAACTTATGGTATTTGGTTTATGGAGAGTATGGTGTATTTCTAGAGGTATCTTGTTGGTTATCTTGGTGATATTTTTTAGAGTTGTCTTGGTGATTGATCTTGGTGATTAGATGTGATTTGGATGATGAGATTGATGTGACATGTTTTGTGGTACATAGGTGATGCACTTGTGTTGGTATAGACTATTGGTACAATTTGAAAAATTGTTTTCTATCTACAAGTTGGGTCTTGTACTTGAGGGTTGGATTCCTCTTCTCAGTTGGAGTTGAGATCTGCAGGCTAGGTCTTGCATTGAGAGTTGGTGCTCTCTTTGAGTTGGTGCTGATAAATCCCAAGGATTCTAGTCCGTAATACAAAAGAAACTTATACATATATATGGTGTTCATTGTGTTCTTTATTGTGATGGTGAATATTTATTTGTTGTTAATATATGTCATTGAGATATGTTTACATGGAAGMAACTAAGTGTGAATCAAATTAATGAGTAATGATGTTGTGAATGGTGATGGCTAACTAAATTTTTGTAAGAAGTTGTAAAAAGAGCCTCACACTGATTCACCTCCCCTCTAAGTGTGTTCAATGTGTCCAACATATTTTAAGGCTTTCTTAACCATCCTTAGTTTAMTTTCCCATATGTAGTTTGTGAAACCAACGATAGAAGTGGACCAGACATTCTAGATAAGATGGCTAACTTCTAATGAATCAAGCCAGAGGGGATTGAATTGAAAAGGAAGAGGGACAAAATTTGGCAGATTTGAGAGGGAGAGAGTAATTGTCTTATGATCAAAAAGAGAAAAGAGGAGGATATAAGAAGAGATATAAAATGGAATAAGAAGGAGGTCACTATGAATGTGAAAACAATCCAATATAGCAACAATATGAAAAGGGATTGATCTTATGTTATTCCATGTATATATACCTTTAGAAGGATTTATGTCCTGAAGATCCCAATCTAAAATGAGATCTTCCAGTTTTTCTCTCATGGGATCCTAGACCTTGCTACCCCCTCTTTATTTTGATTGACGAATATGAGTGTTTAGGTATCCCCCTACTATTACCATGGAAAGATCTAAAGTTTCTTTTGTTGCAAATAAGGAAGAACAACATTCTATCTTGTCCTGATAATAATTAGGCATATATCTGTTGGTGAGAGAAAATTTATTATTAGAATCTATATACCTAAGAACTGTAAGAATCCAATGATTTGCAAAAAATATACCTCTAACTTCCATTGTTGCGAGTCCCATAAGGTTATAATTCCTCCTGAAGCTCTAGTGGATATTTTAGTTATTCCTTYTCCTGAGCACATGGCTCTTTTGGCACTTGTCATGGTAGTTAATTCCTCCATTTTTGTCTCCTGGAGGAGAATTACATATGGCTTCTCAATTTTGATAAGATATTTAAGATCTTCGACCTTTGAGTTACTGTCAAAGCCTCTACAATTCCAGGAGAGAAATTTCATTRAAGAGGGTTTGGAGGAGCCCATATGCTAGGAACAAGCAGATATGGACCCTTGTTATTCCCTTTTCGGCTCATGTTTCTCAAAGAACTTTCAATAGAATGTTTCTTACCCTGAGTTTTTTCTTCGAATGTTGTCTCTTATTGAACATCTTTATGCGATCTTCTTCCCGATCTTCGTATTTTTTCCAGAATGGTTTCTCCCTCCTATGCATCTTTCTTCAAAGATCCTTTAGGGGGGATTCAGTCTTCTAAGATCAGGTGGTCTACTTCCTATGTGACTTCTTGATGGGCCTCTTGAAATTTTTCCTCTTCTCCTAATTCATCATCTTCATGATCTACTAAATGAGAGGTGACCGACCTAGGATGATCACTTGCTATTATGGGATTCACCTCCATGTTCATGTTCCCTTCTCTCCCCACTGATGATTCTCTTAGGATCTCATATTGATTCACTACAGGGATCCCATTCTCAGAGTGATTTGTTGTTTCCTTTTCCCTTTTTCTCTTGTTGGTTGTTGCTCTGCTTTCCCTAGAATGTGATGCTGCCGGTTTTTGGTGGGATTTTTAGAACCTCCCTGATGCCCAGATGACTTACCGATGTTAAATTTCTTTCAGTTTTTCCAACCCTCCTCTTCTACTTCCCCCACTGCTTGCTAAACTGATTTATTTTTGGGGCAGTTATGAGCAAAGTGCCCATATTCATGAAAAATTTTACATTTGAAGGGGACTTATTCATAATCATTTTTTTGGATATGATTCCAATCATCCAAAGCGAGCTTGATAGCTTTAGGAAGCTCATTTTCTAGATCAACTTCAACATAGATCTGAACATAGGAAAAATGGATGATTTAGGTTCAAACCTATCAAAATATTTCCCAAGAGAATCTCCAATTCTCTTCAAACTTCATCCCCCCAAAAATGGAAGGGAAAATGGGGGAGACATAGCCAAACTGGAACAACTATTGGGATATCACTTTCCAAATCAAAATCTAGGGTCCATATATTTAGATACAGTCCTCTAGATCCAAAAAAGTACGGTCCATTGTGAAAAATGATATCTTGTTCTTCTTTGAGCTTGATCCAAGTGGATATTGGTGGCCACCCACTTGTTCCAATTGGCTCCTTTTGTCAGGTTTTAGTTCAACACGTTCTTCTGTACTTCTTTGTAATTGTGGGTTCTACACTTTTGGGGCTCTCTGAATCCCTACACATATTCTAGGTGGATATTGGTGACCTGCCACCTAATCCAAGTGTCTTATTTTGTATGTTTTCATGTCAGCACATCTTATTGTACTTCTAGGGCCGTTTTGGGGCCCTAAACAGTGTTATTTTGGCTCTCCACATTCAAACTATAGACAAAGTCAGAGTTTGACGACGTAATGCGTAGTTCTTGAAAAGAACTTTCCAATGGGCTATCACGCACCTAAAACGAAGATCATATGCAAAAGTTACCACCCTAAGAAGTTAATGTACTAACTTACCCAAATGGGGCCCACATGAGTTTTGGTGTTTCATCTCCTAGGGTTACGTTTTTGGATGTCTAGGGTTTTGGCATTCTTGTTTAACATAAAAAGGCCTTCAAAGCCTCATTGTAATCATCTTTTGGTGAATGAGCGTAGCCGTCACATCTCTTGTCATAGATAAAGATGCCACAGTTATAGCGAGTCTTGCACTTTGTATTTTTACAGTCTCTTTACAATTCTTTCATTAATAGAAATCAATTATTGTTGTATTTCTCTGTTTCTGGCAATTTTCATGTGTGTTTCAGTGTAATATCTCTGCTTTCATTTTGTTCCAAACATAATCCAGATCAAAGCTCGAAATAGAAAATGTAAAAACCCTTACCACAAAAAAGTGACTTATTCTTCCTTGGATCAGTGGTTGCAAGTTTCATGCAATCCATTGCTTGATATGTCAAGGAGACAACCATAGACCAGTGAAATGTCCTATCAAAAATTTGTTGGAATAAGACAAAGCTTTTCTTTGAGCCAAGGCTTTAGGAATAGCTACCTCCAGGATCTGATCTATCTTCTTGACAAACTGGGAATGAGTAGGGTGAGAAGACATAATACCCAAAGAGCCCATGAGTTGTTTGAAAGTTGCAATCTTTGCTTCAAATTTAGGGGGAGGATTAGGGTCATCCCCGACCATGGCAAAGGTCTCAAAATGCAGGAGGCAACACCTTAGGGTTTCCTTAGAGAGTTGCAGAGATTATAACACAATAATTTAGGTTATATTACACATCATTCATCTAGATATCTTGGAACCCTTCTCTTAACAATGACTAATTCAATGCCATAATAGTTTATAGTTAACATATAAATACCAAAATTAAAAAAAAATTATAATGTTATAATGAAATTAAAATATTACAACTAAAATATAATACATTATATCGATACTAATAATTCATTATTGACAAAAATGTCTATAGATAATAACTAAATTAAATTATTCCCTAAAATCTTAAGCTATATTTGAATGTAAATAAAAAATTCAAAACAACTACTTTTATTTATTATTATTTATATTATTAGGTTGGAATGTTGTTCAATACTGAGAAGGGGGGGTGAATCAGTATTGCTTTTTTTTCTCAAATTAAATTAATTCTTTATTAAATTATAACAATTTATCAACAAGAATGTACAAAAATCTGAATTTTAAATATAACAATCATAAAAATTATATATCATTTACAAGTTACAATTTGTAAGAGACACCAATCTCTCTTCTTTTGAGTGCTAACTAAAGGAGAAACTGTTGGCAGCCAACTCACGTTTTCCTATCGTCTTATAAGCTGCCTACACTAATGTTTTACAAACATCATTTTTTTTTCGTCGCAATTTTCAATAAACGACATTTTCATTTTTTGCGACATTTGCACATTTGTCTTCGTTAAGTTTTCACGACTGTAAGCGTGAAAACTTCTCCTTTCGAAGTCGTATTTCGAACATTATCTGAACTGTCAATATTTATTTTGTCATTATGCCTATTGCGCTTACCTTTTATTGATCATTATACAACTGGCAAGATCCTCTAATCAGCTCTCATACTTCGATTGATTGTATAACTTGGTTTTATTGAGTTTGTAAGGCATTTAGCATTTGGATTTGCACTTTATATGACTTTCCTGATCATTGATTCTATGAAAATGCATAGGG